>RJWJ010007444.1:0-51812 GCA_004363605.1 Indri indri
GAATTTTTATGTCCCAACAGGAGTAGAAAAACCTGAGCAGATTCCAGCTAACTTTGAAGATTATTGTTTTGATTCAAAGAAAATACAAGTTTCAACCACAGCTGAACACAGAAAGGGGAAACTTTTAATCTAGAAGCAACGATTGCCATGAGTTGATTAATAACATACACTGGCCTAAAGGTGAGATTCGAAACTGCTGGAGTGTGGAAGATGGTCATTAAATTGCCTGTTGTATTCCCTTCATTCTCTATCTAACATTTGTCTACAATACAAGCATCTGTGTAAAGACTGACAAAGTGGCTACCCAGATATTTGGAAAGTCAGCTTCCACCCAAACATAAGAACAATTTCAAATGTCCGGTGGGCTTGATATTGGTCTTGCCCCTTCTGGGGTGGGGTGGGGTGGTCATGAGGACAGCCCCTCTCCATGAGATCAACTTTGAAAGCTGGAGACACCTCCCAAATAGACTTTTCTAGCTTAATAATAAACAACTATAGATTTATCCTGAGGGGAATTTTCTGCAAGCTTTTATTTTCACTTTGTTGACTTGCAGTAGTTAGTGAAAACTAAGGGATTTTTTTCCCTTAAATCTAGATATCAGTTATTGAGAAACACAGCAGCAGAGACATCCAAAATGAATAAATATCTCCCTGCTGCCTGAATAGTCAGGCTTCCGACTGATTAAGAAACCGCCCTGGCAGGTATTCTAAGTCCCTGTGTGATTCCAGACATGTTGCTTGACCTCTCCCCAGGCTTAAGTGAAGTTAATGTTTTTCCTCCCACCAACTCGGAATGGTGCCTTGGGGACGGAAGAAATGAATGTTGCAAAGTCCAGTGCAAATTTTTAAAATGCTACAGGAAAAATCAGGTACAAAATACTTCTTTTGTGAAATGTGGCTGCTGTGTAAAAGACCCGTGGCACGTAGTCTTCTTGGCACAGGGGCAAAAATACCCATCTTGCTATAATTCAAAACCAAAGTGGAACAACAGCACAGGAGGTTTTAAGAAGGGGAGCAGAGTGTCCTTTTTAGACCTACGAGGCAAGTCATGTTCTTTTCGGACATCTCTGGGAAAGATGTGTTCAACATAAAGATGTTTTATGGCTGATGCCTACCTAAAGAGATCTCGGTGTTCAAATCTCAGAAACATGCCTTCAAGTGCAGTTTGACCTCTCTAAAAATGAGCAGCACTGAGCTTCCTAAAGAAAGATTTTGTTCCTAGTATAATTATAGGCTTCTGGAGAGTGCCCTGGCTATATCTTTTATGCGTTCCCAACTGTTGCTTCTTCCTTAAAATACACACATTTCATGCCTATGTGTGATCTCTTGACAGTACTGACATACACATCCTATGTACTGGAATGCCTGTTCCCACTAGTGGGCCACATGCACAAAATAGTTTTACAACACATGGTTGTCAGAAGGGCTATCTCTCAAGTGGTATATCCTCCACCTCTTAATGTTAGCATCTCCCACCACTTAATGGTCAAATTTAGTCACAAGTCAGGCTGAGATTCTAGCAACAGGCAGGTGTGGGCCTTCATTAGAAGGAAATTTTCTAAAATTTCAGCAAGCAAACTTAACCGTTAATTTCTTCTTGGTGGGAACACCATACAACACACAACTCCACTAAGGCAAGACACTTGGAAGTGGCCTTTGCCACAGATATGTCCAAAAGATGTGGTGTGCTAAAGCAGCTGGCTGACTGGCCTCAGTAGTGAGCAGGAGAAATGGGTCAGCATCCTGAATCACATAGAGCTCTGAGGAGTTAGTGAGGTGCAGGGACTCATGCCCAAGTCACCCACTGCAGTTGAAAGGATGCCCTTTCATACATGGGGAGATACTATGCAGTGACTCCCAAAAGAAAGTAGAAAAGTTTAAAAGGATTTTTGGTTTTTGTTTGGTTAGTTGGTTAGTTTTTTTGGACTCACTAAAGTAGCCACCGACCATCAAGTTTGGGAGATACAACCTCAGAAAACGCAAATGCCTGTCTCACGTGAAGTACTCTTCTATGCCCACGGAAAGCCTGGAGAACCAGAGATTTAGTTTGCTTACTTAGTCTGTCATTAAGTTGTCCAAATAACTTTACTGATCACCTACAATATAACAAACGCTGCACCTGGTCCTGGAGACACAAACACAAAGAAGATCCAAATCCTGCCTTTGAACCCCATTTTAGGTTCTTCATATGTAGTTTGGGGCTACTCTGCACAACTGGACCACCTATTCTGAGTGTCAGAATCAGGAACAATTGACTTCTTGAACTCATCAATAACCACTTCTCACTAAAAGTGCTGTGTCTAGAATTCCCATGACCTATTTCAAAGACCTCATTCAAAAAATATACTTGGAAAACGAAAGTATAGCAATGGACTTTTTTATTCTGAGACAAGGTAATATTCCTGAGCACCCATATATTTCTGGATATTCACAACAGCAGAGCAGAAAAGGTGAGGTTAAGGGGAGACACTCGCTGGGGCCCCTTCCGTTCAACTGTCTTGGAATCGTCATCTCTCCTCTCTGTAACAGAGAGGCATATGGGGCCAACCCAACTGCACTGCGCCACACATGCTCAGCATGATCAGATGGACTTGGTTTTTATAGAGGGGTGAAAAGCCTCACAGCTAAGAGGCTG
Organism: Indri indri; assembly: GCA_004363605.1. NCBI lineage: Eukaryota > Metazoa > Chordata > Mammalia > Primates > Indriidae > Indri > Indri indri. Next base: position 2,636 of record RJWJ010007444.1, read on the forward strand.
GACAGAGCCTGGATATGGAGGCAAATCCAGTTTTGGAAGGACCCCCTTTGCCATGTTCCCCACCTATGAAATGAGGGCATTGTTCCAGATGCTGCCTGAAGTCCCTTCTCATTCTGACAGTCCAGTTTTCTGTGGTGAAGGTGGCACTTTGCAGTACATTTTGTGATTTTAATTCACTGATTAGGTATGTCACCAATGGCCAAATTTGCTTCAATGCTAAGATTAGAACAATTCTGGTGAGGCTTCAAAGTTAACAATGAACTAAAATAAATGAGCCATTCCGTACCTCTGCCAGTGCTCTCCTTTCTAACTCTCTGTGCAGAACAACAAATAAACAGCAAACAGCAAACAGCAATGAATTAATGCGCAAGCAAAGATGATTTTTGGCAATTAGGAAAGTTAAACTCTTCTCTGTTTATACATACCTATTATATACATAAATACATACGCACATTTATAGATATGTATGTACATGTACCTTTGGTCATTCAATAAGAATATTCCCAAATAATAAAATTAACAATAACTAATATTTATAATACTTATTGAGCACATACCCTATGTCAAGCACTGTTGAAGACTTTATATATTATATATTATCAGTGATTTGTTATTTTCACTTATTTCTTCTACTTCCAGTCTTTTTTGTTTGTTTTTCTTTTTTGAGACAGAGTCTCTCTTTGTCACCCAGGCTAGAGTGCAGTGGCATCATCATAACTCACTGCAACCTGAAACTCCTGGGCTCACTCAAGTGATTCTCTTGCCTCAGCCTCTCAAGTATCTGGCACTATAGGCATGCACCCCCATGCCCAGCTAATTTTTCTATTTTTTTATAGAGACAGGTTCTCCCTCTTGCTCAGGCTGGTCTTGAACTCCTGGCTCAAGCAATCCTCATGCCTCAGCCTCCCAGAGTGCTAGGATTACAGGCGTGGGCCACTGCGCCCAGCCTTTTTTTTTTTCTTTAGGAGACCAGGTCTTGCACTGTGTCCCAGGCCGTAGTGCAGTGGTGTGATTATAGCTCACTCTAACCTTGAACTTTTGGGCTCAAGTGATCCTCCTGCCTCAGCCTCCTGAGAAGCTGAGACTACAGGTGCATGCCACCACACTCAGTTAATTTTTTTAATTTTTGGTAGAGACAGGTCCTGCTATTTGCCCAGGTTAGTCTAGAACTCCTGGCCTCAAGCAATCTTTTTGCCTCAGCCTCCTGATTCACTGGGATTGTAGGCGTGAGCCACCATTCCTGGCTCTATTTCCAGTCTTAACACCACAATTGATTTCTTAAGATATGGAGGCTTACAAAGTTTATTGCAAACATCTTGCCTGGCAGGCATAACTGTTATCAGAGTGTTGGGAAATGATCATTCATAAAAAGAACTCTCAATTTATCTGAACTTTTGACAAAGACCTTTCTGAAAATGTATGCATTTGATCATGTTTGCCTGGGTTGGGGGGCAGGGATTCTGCCTCCACAAAAACTCTCCTCTTTTGGACAGAGAGGAAAAATCCATGGAGTTTATGGAGAATGGGAGACATTTCCATCTCTAGTGAGATAAGAAAAAAAAAAATCTCAGCAAGCCTCAAGGAAAATTTTCCTGGCAATGAAGTTTATATTTGATGAGTTATTGTGATATTTGAACCACATGCTCTGGAAACAGATTACAAAATAAATTTTCACACAACTGAGACAATTCAGGTATGGTTCTTTTGGTCTGGACCATAGCAGAATCCATACTAGTGCTGACACTTCTTAGGATCACTAATTTCCATCTCCTTTGCTCTTGTAAAACTCCCAAAGCAGTGATGAAACATCGAGTAGCATAAGGGATGTGTTTCATATTATGATGATTATAATGCTACATGTTTTCCCAAAATGTACAAATAGAAAATGTGCCATGTTTTACTCATATGCCTGCATATGGAAAACAGAAATAAAAATTGTTTACTCTGGTGACAACAAATGTCATTCTCTTGCTTAGTGGCTTTTGATATCCTTCAGCCAAACCAAACATGCAGCTTTCTCAAAAAACCAGAATCTGTATTTAAATACAATAAGGAGTTTCTTACTCTTAGCCTGCCTTCTCTCTGTCTTTCTCTTTCTCTCTCTCTCTTTCTCTCCTTTCTTTTTGTCCTCTCTTTTTTAATGGCTCCATTGTTAAATATTAAAGGGACAATGTCACCTTTCCCAATAGCACCAGTAGTATTTGTTGCTGTTTTATAAGTAATTTAGGCAAGCAAGTGACACATAGAGATGCTAAATTATTTATTACTGTCTTCTCTACTGGATATCACTATAATCTTCAATATTAATGTCTTTCTTACAAGTGTAAGGCTGGAAAATGGAAGTCCATGGGTTATGCTGATAAATTAAACAGTTATGAAATGTTATCAGATAAATAACTGGTCCTGATTTTATCATCAACCCAAAATAGTGCCTTCCTTAATGCATGCATTAACTAAACATTTATCTAAGTGTTGTTTATGTATTTTTAATTGTTGTAATATCTTCTTTAAATGAATTTCTTTTAGGGTCATAAGCTGTTCGAATCAATTATCTCTCCTAAGACAATTGTAAGCTTACCAACCAACAGTTTAATAATGAGTATGCTATGACGCTGGACGCTGTGGCTCACGCCTATAATCCTAGCACTCTGGAAGGCCGAGCCTTGAGGATTGCTTGAGGCCAAGAGTTCAAGACCAGCCTGAGCAAGAGCAAGACCCTATCTCTACAGAAAATAGAAAAATTAGCGAGGCGTGGTGGCACACACTTGTAGTCCCAGCTACTCAGGAGGCTGAGGCAGGAGGATCACTTGAGCTGAAGCTGAGGCTGCAGTGAGCTATGATGATGCCACTGGGCAACAGAGCAAAACCCAGTCTTTAATAAGAAAAAAGAAAGAAATTTCCCGTAATATTTTTCTAACATACAATAAAGAACATGCCATATTGAAGCAAATGGATATATCTTAAATTTATATAGAGTGCAATGAGAATTACTTTTTAAATGGTGTATGGAAATAAAAGAAGTGATTGAAAAGAACAATGGACAAATGAATATGTCTAATATCTCCTTACAGACAAGAAAGGGGATAGAAATTTGTGATGATCTGGATTCAGGACTAGATCTGTAAAAAAAGAAAAAAGAAATTTATGATGGGAGATCACACACTGCTGCCTTCACACACCCACACACTACGTGATTTTTGGGTAGGATTAGAAAAGTCAAATTCCATAGTCCCAAAATAGTAGAAAATAGTAGGAATGGCCAACTGGTTCAAAAGTGAGCTCTCAACTGCCTACTGGCCCTACACCAACTAAAGTAACTTCCAGAAATAATTCTTCTTCAAAAATGCATTATCTATGCAAAGAATTCTTTATTAATAACCTACATCAGGGTTTGGCAAACTATCCATGGGCCAAATCCAGCCTGCCTCCAGTTTTGATAACTAGAAGCTGCTTGGAGTACAGTCACACTCACTCGTTTTTGTATTGTCAACGGCTGCTTCCCACTACTATGACAGAGTTGAGTAGTTGTGATAGAGACCCCACAGCTCACAAAATTGAAAACCTAAAATCATGATTGAAATGGCCCTTTAAGGGAAAGGTTTGCAGACCCTTGACCTACATGATCTAAGGATATATTACAAAATTTGGCTAAAAGTGCCATTAACTTGCTTTCTCAGTGGGAATGTGGTGTGATGGATATATTATTTCTGAACTAAGTGAGAGATCCAGACCTCTCATGTGTCCTTCCCACCAGAGGCACACCTAGGGCCTGGAATCTAGCTGGCTCAGGCAGCAGTAACCTCTGGTTACCAAGCAGAGTGATCAGCTCCTCCTGGGTTTCCTGGGACTGTCATGGTTTTAAAACAGAAGATCCCACCTTTTGTAAATCCCTCAGTGGGAAACCAGGATGATTGGTCACCCTGAGATGTAGTGGATACATCATGGAGCCTGGGGCAGACTGACTCGGGTTCAAATCCCACTTTTGGGACTTCTCACAGTGCACTCTTGGGCAAGTTACTTAATCTCCCTCAATCTCAGTTAATCCTATCTATGAATTGGGACTGAGTCTGTATTGAGGAGTTGTAAGGATTAAAGGAGATTATGTACAGAAAGATCCTAGCACATAATAGGCATTGACTAAATACTAGTTCCATTTCTATCCTTTTGTCTGCCATGAGCTGATTTAAACCCAGTCTTTAGCCCAAACTCCTTTTTTTCATAAAACTATCAGAAGGAAAAATTTTAAATTCCTTTCTGGCTGGGTATAGTGGCCCACTCCTATAATCCCAACACTTTGGGAGGCCAAGACAGGAGGATTGCTTGAGTCCGACACATGTAGACCCCATTTCTACAAAAAAAAAATTAGCCGGGCGTGGTAGTGGGTACCTGTAGTCCCAGCTACTTGGGAGGCCAAGGCGGGAGTATCACTTGAGCCCAGGAGTTGATTATGTCACTGCACTCCTGCCTGGGCAACAGAGGGAGACCCTGTCTCAAAAAATAAAAAAAAAATTTCCTTTCTTATGTTTTCCATTTTCTAATGATGTCATTTCTTTACCCCTTATAGATTTAATACCCTAATAAACAAACAACTTGTTCTGCGGTGAAGAAAGTAGCCCATACACATGTAATTGCCTGATTTTCAACTTAATAACTGTTATGCGACTCACTGAGACAAGTGGTTGTTGGATTCTGTTTTGTGCAACTGTGGAGACATCGCAGAGGTTTGCTCTGCCCAACTAGTAACATTGCCCCAGGTCCACGGTCAGATGAAGAACTTCTGGGCACGAGGGTCAGGGCCTAATCTAGCATTTCATGCTTCTAATGGGCAATGTTGGCAGGAAGTTGATAGAGCCTGAGAGCGCTACCTCACACATGATTCATCTGATGGATCAGTATGACCTGAGGCACTATGGGGACCAACGTGCTCATTAATTTTTTTAAAGAGGTTGGTAATACACAGATAGTGGTGCACAAATCCAGTAGCAACCTATGTGCCTTCAAAAGTCCCCGGATGAGATCAAAGGCACAAGGCAGCATGAATCTCATTCCAATAACAACATTTTGATTTAACATCCAGCTCGTTAGCAAATGTGCATGATGGAATTAAATAATGCGTACTCCTGTAAGTAATTTTATATTCTAAATTACACTGAAACTCCTAGCTGTTCCCCCCAAAATTCAATTTCCTTTAGGCTGTGACTCTTTGAATTTGAGGAATCAAATTTTTACTGGATGAATTGATCAAATCAATCTAAAACTATCAGCATTTTAATTTAATGTCCAGTTTCTTAGTAACTGTATGGAATGAAATTAAATAATGTGTACTTCTATGGTAATGTGTCATCTAAACAGTTCAAAATAGCCAGAATCACAGCTGGTTTCCAACAAATTCAGTTTACTTGAGCCTGTGGCTATATGATTTTAAGGAATCAAACTTTTTACTGAATTAATTGGTCAAATCAGTCACAACTTATAAATTCAATGAAAAAAAATAGTTGAACCGGTTGTATGGCTGATTTGAGTGGCTAATGCAGCAAAATGAGTCAAATTATTAGTTCAAAATACATACTGCCTTAATTCGATCTAAACTATGAACATCTCTTTTACCTTTTTGGTTAGGACAACACCAAAAAGCATTAGTTTCCAAACTTGGCTGTACATTAAAATAACCAGAAAAGCTTTTAAAATTTCCAAATCCCAGCCCACATCCCAGAACAACACAATCAGAATCTCTGGAGTGAAATCCAGGCATCACGCCGCCTTCCCCCCACCCCATGATTCCAATGTTCAGATAAACTTGGGGACCGCTGACATAAAGTTCAAACAGTAATGAAGCCACTGTTCTATGTTTTGTGTTAAGGTGGAAGTCCAAGTTGGGGAAGGAGAAAAGAATGAGTGAAACTTTATAATAATATAATACTAATTATTATAAGCCAATAATTTATTATATAATTTGTTATTGTTATTAAAAAATTCAGTAGCTAACTCTTTACTGAGTTCTTACCAAGTGCCAGGCATTTTCATGGATTATTTTATTAAATTCCCACACACACTGCCTTATGAAGTTAGTAGGATTATTGTGCCCATTTGACAAATGGAGAAATTGAGGCACAGGAGGTTGATACTTGCTCAAGGACACCCAACTAGCAAGTGGTCAGTGAGAATCAGCACAATGGCAGTGACTTCAAAGCTTGCACATGAACTATTTCTTAAAACCAATGACTTAAAACTCAGTGCTTCTTTAGGTCTTTGGACTTCCTTATCTTCTCTCTTGGGGGCATTGGTTTATTTCACTTTTCTTTGTTTCAGGATGCCAAGGCCTCTCCAAATAGCACACGAAAGCAATTTCTGATGCCCCGGGGAGAGAGGAAGGCCTGGCTTCATGGATATAATAGGCAGAGGAGTTAATATTCTGCATTAAGATCTCCTCCTCTCTCAGGGGAGTTTCTGGCAGACTTAAAGCACTGGTAGGCAAAGGAACCTGAACAAACATGCACCTGGAAGAAGCATACATATTTGCTGAAATGTGCTTCAAATTTAATTGAAAAAGTGTAAGAATATAATTGTGCTTTCCATTCACTGCAAATCTTGTTATTTCATAAAATCGTCAGTGTTGACCTGTCGACCTGTATGGGTTTGTTTAACAAGGTTGTTTTTTTTTCTTGGTAGGCCCCTTAAATAACATGTGTTACTGAATACCAGCTGAATTCTTAACATTTAAATTATAAACATTAAATTTTGTTGTTTCAGAACACAAAACAAAAAGAAGAAAGATGAAAATATAATGAAATGTCACGGTCATCTGCACGCGTTTCCTGTGTACAGTTACGCTGCTGAACACTCATTTCTCTATTGTGTCTTGTCTCCCTTTTCGCGTAAAAGCCCAGAGAGGAGCTGAAACGGCCGAGCAGCTCCCCCAGGACCCAGGCCGCCCATCGGAGCGGAATGGCCGCCTCAGCAGTCTTCGTGCCGCCCTCTGGCCTCCAGAGAGCGGTTTTTCTCCCTCAGAGGCGTCACTCGCACCCAGCGCAGCCACCGCCAGATAGGAGGAAGGAGCGGTAGCTCCGTCCCCCAGCCCGTCAGGCCTTTTCCCAACTGAGACGGGATCTCTCGGGCACAGGCCAGCCGCTGTGGCCTTGAAAGGGCCCAGAACTTTCCACACCGGGCAGCGTTCCGAGGAAGCGAATCCATGTCCTCGGGGAAGTGTAGGCCCCCAGGGCCAAACATCTGCCCTCAACTCGTTGCCGCCAGGGTGTGCAGAGTCGCACACCCGCGCGAATGTGCACCTACCGGCAACGGCGTGGTCCCCTTCGAGAAGCGGCGCCCCCTCTGCTCGGCCTCCCGCGTGTCGCCTCTTCCACGTTCCTGTGAGGAAAGCGCGTCAGGGCCGTGCTGGGGCCTGGGTCCCATCCCTGCTACCACTGTGTGTGGCCGACCGAAGGATGCGTTTTAATTATTTTTCTAGGCTTCCTTCTGTAAATACATTCGCAATGATGCTTTAGGAGTAATGCTTACGTTGTCACATTTAGGAGTGTGGCCAAAGGAGAAAGTGAGTGGCGGAAAACACAAGCGAATAAAAATGAGATAATGTGAAAGGACTGGGCACACCGCGAGGAACAGGCCAGGCACCAAGAACACAGGGGGCCAGACTGTCCCCCTTCACCTCAGTGTCCCTGTTTATACGAAAGGACATTATTGGCGCGGACCTACCTCCGAGGTAGTCCCGCCGCCCTCCGTCACCGCGTGCGCACGGATGAGGAAACAAGCGCCATAATTTGCACTAGCGAGTCGGCCTGACCCGTCGAGGGCTCCGCCGGCGGCTCGCAGGGCGCGAGGAGGTCCGCGGCGGGCCTCGGCTCCTGCGGTGGCAGCAGCTGGCTCGCTTTCCGGGCGGCCACCACCTCCAGCTGCAGCTGTCGGTGCTATTTGCAGCTCTCCACATCCTGAGAGCTGGCCGCGGGGCCGTTCCTTGGAGGGTGTGAGTAAAACACAGACGCAGAGCGGCGACAGGGAGATCAGTGGGAAAACTGCGAGAAGAGTCAGGCTTTTCCTGGACCAGGGAGACGCCTGGGGAAGTTGTGAAATACTGGCCTACAGGGTCTTCAGCAGCAAACGGTTGGCTGAGGCTGCCTCAGTGGATCATGGAACACGCCGGCCACCATTCCTCGTCCAAGCCAACCAAAAGCGAGGAAGCAGGCAGAACTACTCGTAAAGTTTGGAAATGAACTAACTTCCTCCCGTCATCTCCTCAGAAACCCACCCCTGCCCATTACCCTCTATCTTCAGGCCCTCAGCAGCGTCTGGAATTATCTTTCTTAGGTATTTGTTTACTCGTTCATTGTTTGTCTTCTCCATCAAAATGCAAGCTCATAGAAACTTTGGCAGGGAGGCAATCGGTCTGTTTTGTTTACCTCTCGGTCTCCAGGGCTCAGCTCCCCGCCTGGCTCATTTGTAAATGAATGAATGAGTCCAGTGGGAGCAGGCTGCCTACTCATCAATCAAGTAGTTGGATTTCTCAACTTCACCTTTGGAGATGATGTCATCCACCTACGAATTTATTTGAGGGTAAGGAAATTCATCCTCCCTGGGTTTACATATTTTCCAACCCATAGTGTAGGATCTGAAAATATTCGTGGTCTTTATGGTTTCTTTTGATGATGCATGTCACCTGTCACTATTTAATACATCTCAAGTCATTTAAGGAATGTAAAATTATAGGGTAAATAGAAAGTTAGTTATAGTAGTATATAACCTTAACCGTAATAATTTAGAAGATTTTCATCTAAAACTTAGTTAAAATAAATTTAAGACTCAGTTCAGTTCAATTCAACAGATTTGACTTACTGACAGATCCAGTGTAGTCTGCTATATTTAGTAAGAATTCAGACCTTTATAAAGGAAGATTTCATGACATTAATGAAATTACCTTTGTGTGTTAATGGAACTGAAGGTCTTCACTCTGAAAGCAAATGTTTTCCAAACCTAAATATTTTATATTTAAGAAGAAAATTAGCTGAAAACAAAAAGCTTGTCAAAAGCGATAGTCGATTCTTTTTTTTTTTTTTTAGAGGCAGGGTCTCACTATATTGCCCAGGCTGGAGTGCAGTGGCTATTCACAGACATGATCATAGTACACTATAGCGTTGAACTCCTGGGCTCAAGCGAGCCTCCTGTTTCAGCCTCCCCAATAGCTGGGACCACAGATGTGCATCATCACACCCAGCAAAAGTGACAATCAGTTCTGATACTGATACCTACATCTGGAGATCCTGTGAAAATTATATTCACTGGACATATTAATGCCTGTTCTTCCCACAGTCTCAGTGTTCATCACTTATTTCTCTGTATTTATAATGAAATGTCCCCATTTCTTGTAAGCATTATACCTGGGTAGTAAGGTATGCCAACCTAAGTTTCTAGAAATGACTTGTATCCTGTTCGTTATTAGAATCAATACGTTAGAATTTGTAGTTTGTCACAGAGCAGAAAACAAATTCGTTCATGAAGCACTTATTTATGAGCACCTACGCAGGTGATACAACAGTTAAAAGATGCGAGCAGTCCCAGCCCTTCTGGAACTGACAAACTTACTAGAAAAATAAATGTTACCACATCTTTCGAACACAGTGGTAAACAATTATGCAATTTGAATTGCATTTGACTCCCTCCCTGCTGTTTTAATAGGAAGTGGAAAATAGAAATCTTCTGTGCAAGGACTTTGGCTTGAAGGCAGCGTGCCCAGAGATAAGGAACTGGGAATACAACACCACTGCCTATGGATTTTTGTCACCAGGGAAACTGGCCCTCTCTGGTGACTAGAAGAGAAAGAATTCAGGAAAGAAAAAAGAAAACCTGCCAAAGCCTTCCCATTGGAGAGGCCTGTGGGATGTGCACAGGCCCTTAAAGGTGACCAGGGCCCTGGCCAACTTCCCACCACACTCTCCTTGGTGGGCCAGGCACTCCGTGGCACTGGCTGTGGCCACAGAGAGGGAGGATTGGGTCAGGCTGAGCCAAGGACAGTGGCTGAGGGGAAGGCTCTTGTCAAATCAGCAGAACCTACCGGAGAGAAGAGACAGACAGGTTCATTGGTCTCATCAGAGAATTTACAGATCAGGAAACAAACTTGGTACCTGAGGGTTCTTTCATGCCTCAGACTTTCTCTCAAGGAAAAGACAGCTGAGTGTTTGCCCTTGTCTGTTGGTTGGTTGGTTGGTTGGTTGGTTTTACCATTTTTGTACTTTCAAAGTCATGCTAGATAAGTTTTAAGCTAGTGAGAAGACATGTAATGGTACCATACATTGAATGGTTCAATATGATGTTATAGCAGCCACATTTTGATGAATAACATTTCTTTTAAAATCCTTTTTTTAAAAATTGAAAGACTTCTTCATACTGGGCAGCAAATATTTTCTAAGTAAACTTAGATTGCAACTCTAATTTTGATCAGCTTTATCATGACTATGTCTTGCTGGCTTATTCTTTTAAAAATCTTCCTCAGGCTTTCTCCCCTTAACTCTCTGAAGTGGTGCCAGATGGTTTTTATTCTGTTTTTAGCTAAAATTGGGTCCTGGAAAAGAATCTAGAGTAGATGATAAGGAGATTACTGTCATCTGATTCCATTATTCACCTAACTTCCTTCTTTCCTGGAATTAAAGAGACAGGAAACTATGGAGACCTATGTTCCAGAGCCCTTGGGTAGCAAAATAAATTTTAGGAATTCCCTTGGACTTCTGGAAGTTAGTAGAAGCTACTCCTTGTAAGTCTGTTGCTATGAAATCACAACATAGCTCTTCTGGCAGTGGGTTGCCTATCTCTGGGAAAAATGGTTCCAGATTTCCTTTCATTGGAGTGGGGCTCCGATGGAACCGTTCCATTTTGAAGAAGGTGCTTTGAGTGGGTGCTCAGAAGGTCACACCAATCAAGGAAATGTTAAGTTGTAAAAATCTTTCCCTAGAACAGGCCCTCCAACAGGAACTCCTGCTGATGCTGAGGGACAGTTTCCCTGGTGACAATTCTGGCTGCCATCCCTGGCCAAAGTGTTGTCCACTGACTTGCCAAAGCATGACTGAAGAACATGGTCAAACTCTCGAATAATATGACACTCAAGTCCACACATTTATCACACGCCTTACTTCTGGTCTACACGTTTAAATAAACTTCTGGTCTACATGTAACATACTTGACTCCGACATGAGCGGGCTTGGAATTTATCTATTTTCTTTTTTTTTTTTAATCCTTTCCACAAATACTTTGATTGTGGAGGCATGAAAGTTAGTAAATATATATTTTGAGGTTAATGTCTGTTTGCACCAGTGGTTTCTTAATTTTCCTATTTAAAAAAACATATTCAAAATAAACAAAATGGAAATATTTTTATTTTTTTTTCTTTTTGAAACAGGGTCTCACTCTGTTGCCCAAGCTAGAGTTATGACACCAGTGGGTCATAGCTCCCTGCAACCTCAAACTCCTGGGCTCAAGCGATCCTCCTGCCTGAGCCTCTCAAGTAGCTGGGACTACAGGCGCACGCCACCACTCCTGGCTAATTTTTCTGATTTTTGTAGAGATGAGGCCTTGCTATGTTGCTCAGGCTGGTCTCAAACTCCTGGGGCCTCAAGGGGTCCTCCTGCCTCGGCCTCCCAAAGTGCTAGGATTACAGGTGTGATCCACCTCGCCCAGCCTTTGATGGTTTTTTTAGTGAGGTTTTAAGCACTGTTATTAATTGCCTCCTAAGACTGCTTGGTCCTAAAGGTGAGAAAAAATTAGATTTGGCCTAAAAATGAAGCTATAGTATAGAGTAATAAAGAAAAAAAACGCATCTCTTTTTTTCCCCCCGGGTCAGTTGATTCTTAACTACAATTCTTTTTTTTTTTAACTACAATTCTTTAAAAATCCTGAAGAACTTAACATTTATGTTTTTTTAACTTGAAGTGTTATGCTCATATTAATATAGTTATTGTATAATATATCTCTAATGTTTAGAAATAAAATCAGTATTATTTGTAATGTCACTTTAGAATTATCTGTAGAAGCTCAATGTATATAAACTCATGACATGAAAGTGTGCAATGTTGACCTCTAAAATTTAGGTTCTTAAAAGAAACATGAAATTTACATTGCTTTTCAGGTTTGATCTATGTAGCATTAAATCCAATACTCATCAATGTATGAAAAAGATTCTTATCAGATTGTCTATTAGATAAATTATATATAATTAATTCAATTTCATGTTGACGTGTTGGCCACCGTTAAATAAGATATGTATGCCTCAAAAGAATGTTGACCTACATCTTGGCCTTAAAACAATACATGAAAATGTATTTAACCTTATTTAAAGCACATATTTAAAGAAAAAAATTCTGATGTAATTACCGATTAGTAACTTTTGGAAATTATGTAGGTTATTATAAAGAATGGTGATACAATGAAGTGAAAAGCCAAAAAGCTCTAATGCTTTTGCAAAGTTTTTGAAGTTTTCCCACCCAATCCAATTGATCTGCCCATTCACTTTTTACAGTTCTGCAATTACTTGAATATAAAAGCTCTTTCTGTTAATCTTCAACCTGAAAAGTAGTAAAGTAACAGAAGTATAAAGGGGAATGGACATTTCAACCCAATGTCTTTCCAGGTTTTTTAGGCTTTTCATCTGCTTGCTTTTGAAGGTTTACACCTTTCACAATTTTCCCCACTGTTGTAGGCTCAAACCTTTATAAAATCTTAGAAATCATGATCCTATTCTGTGTCCTTTATATGTAAAATTGCCTGAATTTAGCCTTAAAAAAGTTATTATATTTTGAGTGAAAACTTTCCAAAGGCAGCCAGGTAAAACTCACCAAATTTGGTTCATCCTTTGATTCAGCAATTTCACTTTGAGGACTATATTTATGTCCTAATAAAATAATTATGAACACAAAGGTACGGGTATAAGGTAAGGATAGTCAGCCTTATTTGTAACAGTAAAAAATCAGAAACTACCCAAATGTCCAGTAATACGGGATTGACTAAATAATTTATGGTTTTTTACATTCATTCAGTGGAATATCATGTAGGCATTAAAAATGATGCAGATTAGAATAAGAACATATTATATGATGACGCATATTTCTTTGCTCAAGACAGACTGCTAAGCAGGAAAATAAGCTTACAAATACAATGTTTGTAAACGTATTGCCATTTTTGTAAAACAAATGTATATCTATATATACACAACAAGGACAAACAACCCAATTGAAATATGTGTGAAGGACTTGAGTTAGTTCTCCGAAGGAGCCATACAAATGGCCAATAAACATACGAAAAGATGCTCAACATCATTAATCATTAGGGAAATACAAATCAAAACCACAATGAGATACCACTTCACACCCACTAGGATGGATGTAATAATAATAATTTAAAAAAATAGAAATGAAAACATGTTGGCAAGTTGTGGAGAAATTGGAACCCTCATTCATTGTTGGTTGGGAATGTTAAGTGGTTCAGCTGCTATGGAAAACAGTTTGGCTGTTCCTCAAAACGTTAAACATAAAATTATCCAGCAATTCCATTCCTAGGTATATACCCCAATAATTGACAGTATGTGCATGTATGTTCATAGCAGCCACTAGTCATGATAGCCAAAAGGTGGAAGCAGCCCAAGAGTTTTCAATGGATAAGTGGATAAAGGAATTATAGTATATACATAAAATGGAATATTATTCAGGCTTCAAAAGGAATGAAATACTGATACATGCTAATTGTGGATGAACTGTAAAAATATTGTGTTAGGTTAAAGAAGCTAGGCATAAATGGTCAGTCACATATTGTGTGATTCCATTTATATGAAATACCAGAATAAATAAATCTATAGAGACCATCTAGATTGGTGGTTGCCAAGAGCTAGGTGGGAGAGGAGAATTAATGGGTATGAAGTTTCATTTTGGGATGATGAAAAGCTTTTGGAACTAGATAGAGGTGGTGGTCCCAGAACACTGTGAATGTACTAAATGCTACTCAATTGTTCCCTTTAAAATGGTTAATTTCATGCCATGTCTCACCTCGATTTAAACAATTTATATACATAATACATGTTATATATATATAAACTGGAAGGGTATACAATATGTTAATAGTCTTTCTGACTGGTAGAATTGTAGTGTTTTTTTCCTGCTTATTTGTTTTAAGGAATGTAAATTTCATTCATAATAAGGGCAACCAGTTTTTCAAAAGTTATTGGGTTTTTTTTTTCCAGGTTCATAATTTGTTGTACAAATCGAGTGTCACATGATGAGGTGACATTAACTTCTCCAGGCATGGGAACTTAACAGATGAGGTACAATTTAGAATCCATTTATGTTGCTTTTACAGCTGGAGTTTTCTTAGATCTTAACTTGAAGTATAAGATCACCAAAGCAATGCCTCCTATGTGGCCAGTACACAATTCATTCTACCTGTGAGAGTATAAGAGTTGAAATATTTTTTAATACCAGTGAACTGGAATTGGGCATCAGTTTCTGGACCTGCCATGATTCCAATCTCACCAAAGCCACAAATTCCACAGCCAGCGTCCTTCAACCTTCGCAGCCTCCTTTCGGCCCAGCCGGAAGAAGCCGCCTCCGCCCACCCCGATGCCTCAAAAGTTATTGTGTGTAGTATATCACCATCCTTCCTTCTGCTTCTGGAAGGTCATGCTACAGTTTTAAGCAGCACCCATTCTTCTGGTGACTACCATCCCTTTAGAATCAGGTATTTTATAACTTTCTGTATGACTGGAAGTATTTTGGTTTGGAAGTGTTCTAGTCCAAGTGAATCAAATCTCACTCAGTGTTGGCAGGGTGCACTGACCGCTCTAGCATATATATGAACAACTGTAACCATGGCAGGAGAATCCAGGCACGGAGGTGAGGAGCAGGGAAGAAGGCTTCCAGCCTCTCTGATGCTGTCCTTAAGGGAAGGGGAAGGAGCTTGCTGCAACTACTGTAAGCCAGGCACTACTAGATTGTTTTGATGGTGCTGTTTGTCCTTGAGCAGGCCTCTGAATCTCTATCATCTCTGTCCACTACTCTAAAAAATGCTCAGGTTAGACTGCAATAGCACTTAGAGCCCCTTGGCCTCTAACAGGCTTTGACTCTGCAATTCTGTTTATGGCTCCCAAAGCAGTGACAACTCTTTTCCCTCTTCTGAAAAGAGGCTCTCCAGTTGGCCTCCATGCTTCTGAGCCTGAGTGTACCTAGCCCATCTCTACGCATAAGCCCCAGTCAGGCTGAATCCCGAAGGCAGAGCAAGACCTGGGCTTCCTTCAAATTCAGGAGGGGGCAGGGGTGGGGGAGCTGCAATCTCTTTGCTCTGAATAGCCTCTGAGTTCTTACTCTTCCTACCAGCCCAGGGAAACTGAGGTTCTGGCAATTGAGGGTCTTGTTTTTCTTTGTCTTTAGTACTCTCTCACACCCAACAGATACTTATTTTATTTTAAGACTTTTTATTCTCTTACCTGGTTATGTTCAGCACACTTTATAAGATGATCTCTAATTGAAATCCATAAACAAAAATATGGTAAAGCCTATCATTAGAGATTCTATGCAACTCCAGGGAATTAGGCTTAATTCCTCTTTCAGCCTATAAACAGAACTGTGTTTATGAAACATTTGGAATATGTCCTTTACCCTAAAGTACCACCTCCAGCAAGGAGGCGAAGCAGTGGTGAACTTTATTCCATTTAAGGCAAATCCTCGGTGTCCATTCCAATACTGTAACCTATCTCCTAAGGCCTAGAATCTGACCCACATGATCCTTTAGTTTCTCATTCTTTGGCTATACCTTATAGCCAAACTTGGTTTTCCAAAACTATTGACTGCAGCTTCTATAAGTGACACAATTTCTGCTCGAAAAGACTTTCCCCAGATAAAACACCAATAATGAAAACTACCAGACACTTCCATTTAGGATGGAGGATGACAAAATGGGAAGGAATCTCATTTTCACACAATGGATTAACTTACTTAGTCATTGCAGTAACTTTTTAGGAAAATAGGTTAGCAGTTTAAATAAGCAATAGCTATACTAAGGGTCTTTCAGTTCCAATTCCGTCCGTGTTCCCAGTTGTGTTTGGGTAGCTCTGGACAAATAGTATTTCAGTATTTTAATTTCTCACCTTTTAAAAATGGGTATTTCATGGAGCCAAAGAATAACCAGTAAAAATCTTGATTCATTATAAAATCATTGTTAAAATGCTTCACAGGATAAGTGCACCTCTTTTTGGAGGGGAGGGGGCAATTTATCAATATTTGCCAAACTGTTAAATGCAAATATCTTTTGACTCAGCTATTCTACCTTGAGACATCTATCCTAAAGACCCACACACGCCTGAGAGAAGTGTACACAGATGTTCACGGCAGTATTGTTAGAAATAGCAAAAAGGAGGAAAAAACCTGAATGTCCATCAGTAAGGAAATGATCAAATGTATTATGGAGCACCCTACTATGAAATGCCATTTACATGACTGAAGTATGTGATGAAATAGAAAAACAAAGGAGTGCATCTTAATTTACAAGGATTGCTCTAATCCCCTTTCCTCTGATTTTCTATTACTGGATTTCAGAATCTCCATATACTCTTGCCCATCACTTGTCATACTCACAGGTTTATCCTCATATTATTACAGATTTACATTGCTACTTCCTCCTTTTCAGTGGATGCCCAATACATTCAACTATTTAGAAGGTCCAAACCAAAGGGCAGGCCTAAAGGCAAAAGTGATTACATTTTCTCCTGGTAGATAGGATCTATTTTGGACTGATACCCACTGGAAGATGAGCATTATATTCTGGAGTGTGGTATAAGTCATGCTTGTGTCATTCCATGTTCTGTGGTATGATCCCATACCATGATGTATCGTGAAAGAGCAGCAATCCTAGAACATCATCATTTTGCCTCATTACTCCAGGGGGTGATTTGGCAGAGACCCAGAGAATTTCCCAAGTTGTGGCCAGTGTCAGCACTGGTTTGCTCTCAGAAGGGGACAAGAAAATGAACCACCCCTTCCATCTTTTGCGGGACAGCTACCCAAACCATTTTCTTGCTTTTATCTAGTTTTAAAAGGCATTCTTTTTTTTTTTAAGACAGAGTCTCACTATTGCCCAGGCTAGCTAGAGTGCCCTGGCATCAGCCTAGCTCACTGCAACCTCAAACTCCTGGGCTCAAGCAATCCTACTGCCTCAGCCTCCCAAGTAGCTGGGACTACAGCTATGTGCCACCATGCCCAGCTAATTTTTTTTCTATATATTTTTAGTTGTCCGGCTAATTTCTGTCTATTTTTTTTTAGTAGAGATGAGGTCTCACTCTTGCTCAGGCTGGTCTCGAACTCCTGAGCTCAAACGACCCGCCCACCTTGGCCTCCCAGAGTGCTTAGGATTACAGACGTGAGCCACCACTTTTGGCCTAAAAGGCATTCTATCATGCCTGTAACCCCAGCACTTTGGGAAGCCAAGGCAGGAGGATTGCTTGAGGCCAGGTGATTGAGGCCAGCCTGGGCAACATAGCAAGAGTCCATCTCTACAAAAAATTAAAAAATTAAGTGGGCATGGCGGCACATGCCTATAGTCCCAGCTACTCAGGAGGCTGAAGTGGGTGGGTTACTTGAGCCCAGGAGTTGGTGGCTACATTGAGCTATGATTGTGCCAACTGCACTCCAGCCTGAGCAAAAGTGAGACCTTTTCTTTAAAAAAAAAAAAAAAAAAAGGGCATTTCAAGGGTCACTTGAAAATGACATAAAGCACAAATATAAAAAATAAATTTAAATGACTATTATCACAATCCCTTATTAATAAAACAGCCTAATTAATAGCCAATGGTTCACACCTAAGCAAGTTAATTCCAAGACATAAGTTGTTTGATTTGTGCAAATTTGCAGTGATACCATACCATCACATGCGAAAGTGCCTGACTGGTACTGAAAGCTATTTCAGGTTCTTCCAGAAGGTGTATTATACAAAGCAGACCTAAATTTGAACTTTCATTATAGACTGTGTGGTCAAGCAAGGTAGCAGCCGTGTTGTTTATTCAAAAATCGCTATTTTGTCTTTCCTGTGCAATTTTCAATATAGCTAGATCTACCATCATGTCTGAGCAAGTTAGATTCCCTAGGCAGTGAGAGAAGTATCTGTTGAATGGCTACTTTGTGTCACACAGGCACTTTTCCTATCTTTATCACTTATTTAATCCCTAACCCTGGGGTACACAGGACACACACAAGATTTTTCAGCTATCACTCTAAGAAAACAAGAATGGTAAGTATCAACACCTTGATGGAAGATCACCAGAATTATAGCGGCTAACCAGCAACAACTCTCAACCTTTACACAGCAAGTTAGGAAATTGGATTATTTTAGAAAACTTTTAGTATGTAATATACTGATTTAAAAAATACTAAAATGTATGCTATTTAATCTGTTCTTGATGTTATGAAAATCTTTAAATCCCACAGCACTGTTAACTACCTCAGAATTAAAATAGTTCCCACACATTTTAAAAAATATATCGTCTCCAGTTTTAACCGGTTTTACACTGCATCATCTAAATCTTGTAATTGCCTCTCAACTCCACTAACTTTGAGCTTTAGACATCTAACTTCCAAGGGATACTGTTGGAACACTAAACCAAACTATATTAGTTTTTAGGTCGAAGAGGATTTTTGTCCATTTTTTCCTGTTAAGATCTGAGGTTAAAGAATTAACCTAAAAAAATCTTTGTTCCCATTTTCAACACCTCAAAAATGGTAGTTGTCATGACACACCCACTAAAGTTACAAATACGTTTCCTTGCCAGAATTCATTTTTAAATAGATCAGACTTACTAATGTTGATTCTATAGTTATAGAAACTTCCATTTAAATCAGATTAAATGAGTCATTTGTTCCCTTTGACTAAAAATTTGATAAATGTTAAAACAATTGCAGCCTTTCCATCATTAACCCTGCTTTTCACTTACATGTGCCTCACTTTAAAAAATCTTGTTTAACCATTCCAAGAATAAAATTAGTTTTTCCTCATTTATATATATAGCATCCACTGAGAGTACTTGGAATGTTTGACAAAACCTGTTTTTATCAGCCCATTAACCTATTTATAAGCATAAAGTGAGTATTTTTAAAAGGAAAAACTTTGCCAATCCTTATATTTAATTTAAAAAGTGTTGCTAAGAGGTATTATTGGAAACGATTAAAATATATAACAAAATCTTAAATTCTTAAGTGAAAGCCATTTAACTAATATTTAAAACCTCTGCAATTATTAGTTTATTAGTATCATCCAGAACTCAGATGTTCAGTATTCCTCCTGAAATTACATAAACAAATGCAAATGGAAAGAATCCAAGTCAAAATTATATAACAAAACAGCACTCCATCACAAAAGCGTGTAAAATTACAAGAACGCTATTTTAAAATACTGGCACTTTTAAGAGGATAATCTCGAAAACCACAAAATTGCCAAATTGTTCCCTAACCTGCTAAGCAGATAAACATAACTTTAATGAATCAGTCTGGGTTTTGTAAAGAAAAATTAAATTCAAATAAATTGAATAATTTGTATTGAGATGCAAAGTTTAAGTTTCACCTTTCCTCATCAATTTCATTCATAAAGGGGCAAACCACAATACAGGAAAATATAACCTATTTTAAAAATGTGGTATCATTTTAAAGGCTGGCCCAATTAATTAAAGATACTCTTAATGGAGAACCTCAAGTTTCCTGAGCAGTCCATATTTAGATAAATGGGAAAAGACATCTATGGCCAGCCAGCACTTACCTAGTCTTTGCTGGGACCAACATCAACAAAAAATGTAATATGGCAGTCTTGTATTTTAAGCTCACGCTTTTGGGGATACATTCTCAGGTCTTCTTTAATGTGGGAACTGCAAAATATAACTGCCATTACATGGTAATGGGAGTTAGAGTCCTCATGTAAAGATTAGAACATACTTTTCTATTAGTCCTTCAAGGACAGACTCTCAAAATGTTTTGATTCTAATAATGCCATGCTGTGAGTAGACTGGTTACTCTTCACTTTGTAAATATAAGTGGGCTATGTGAAATTTATCAACTTTGGAGTTTCAGTTATAGATGAAAACTGTCTCAATTTAACTTTTATTACCCCCATCATGATATGCAGGGTGTGTAGACAAAAGCTTTTTATCAGATAACTATATGAAAAGATAAACACTGTAATAACTCATGTGATCCATAATGGGCAAAAAGCAAAAGACTAGCTTCCCTTCAAGAAGAAAAATTTCAGACCTATGAAAAGGACAACAATACTAATAAAAAAAATTGTATTTACTTAGAAGCATTCAGAATGTCAACAAAACAGCTGCAACTTTTTTTTGCAATTACAGAGTGGTATTCAGTTAACAGAACAACAATTATTTCATATAAGCTGCATCAGAGACAACTGAAGATGAAAAAACTACCATCCCCATATATAACTAATTTGTGCTGTGCACCAACAAGAACCTGCTTTAAATTTCCATGCCAATTTACAACCCCCATACTGTACCAGGCAAGGTTAGTGGCTATTGAAAATACCACCAGGACAGGGCTAGCTAAAGACACATTCGGTAGTGTGTTAACTATACAAAAAAAGACACTGTACAGTTTAAAAACAAATCTTACACAGCCTTACATTTCAATTTTTTTCTTTAAAAGGAGTGAGTTGTGTACAGGGGGGTTAAATGCTTTATAGACAAGAAAAAAAAAAACTGCGCTAGAACCAACTTATTCATCATCATCATCTTCTTCTTCATCTTCATCTTCTTCATCTTCCTCCTCCTCTTCATCCTCTTCATCTTCCTCATCTTCCTCCTCTTCCTTCTTTTTCTTGCTTTTTTCAGCCTTGACAACTCCCTTTTTTGCTGCATCAGGCTTTCCTTTAGCTCGGTATGCAGCAATATCCTTCCAAAATAAAGGCAAGATAAAAACAGTAGGAAAGGAAAAAATTGTTAAGTAAGGGGAGAAATAGAAGTAACAGGGCAAAACTGTGAGAAACCAAGATACCAGTTACACTAAAATATCACACATACGTAGATCCACTCAACTCCAGAAATAACCAGAATGTCAAGATATGCACATTAAAATACTATGGGATCATTATAATTATAGCAATCTATAACTCATTAAATAGCATGGTCTAGTATTTGCAAAGTTATGCCTCATTGAGGTGCAATTATGTACAACATCCTAACTCTAGTTTATTAAAACTAGAATGTAGAGACTTTGATTAAAGGGTAGACACTGCCACCTTCTGAATGCAAAAAAGCATTCCACAGGTTTATATTGTCAGACCCTAATCCAGAGAACATTTCCTCTTAAAAAAAAAAAAAAAAAAGTAACTTGCCAGTAAGCATGCAAATAGATTAAACATCTAAAAAGATATTTTTCAGAATGACTAAAGCAGCTAAAAATTAAGTACTTAATATTCCAATTTTAATTATGAGTTAGAGATTTCCTTCATCTTATTAATTTACTGTACAGATTGGCAGACTTGAAATTTAACTTAGTGATGCTGTGATTTTTGGGGGCGGGGGGGGGACCTAAAGGGAAGACACATAAATGTTTCAGGGTATGATTACAAAAAACATAGCCTATGTTACTTTATCCAGCCTAATTCTTAAATTATATGCTTGACCATTTAAAAATGATTATTTTTGACTAGAGTGCCTACCAAAACTTTCATCAATTTGGAGATACTGTGAAATAATAACATCAAGTTACATGCATGGCCTTTGTCCGAGTCTAATCATGTAACAATTTATTTGGTCCTCCGTATTACTGATGACTTAAGTCAACACCATACTTAATGTAGCAGTTACACACTGAAAACTGTTATTTCACCTCAAAGTCTTAGAAATCTGTAAGAAAACAGGAAATTAAGATGAGATATCAAGTACCATCATTCAACATCTGGCATACCTCCTTCCATCACTTCTTACCTTTTCGTACTTTTCCTTCAGCTTTGCAGCCTTCTTTTCATAAGGCTGCTTGTCGTCTGCAGCAGTGTTATTCCACATCTCTCCCAGTTTCTTTGCAACATCACCAATGGATAGACCAGGATGTTCTCCTTTGATTTTAGGGCGATACTCAGAACAGAACAAGAAAAAGGCCGAACTGAAAGGAGAAATTTAATTTTAGGATTCTAGATTAAAGTTAGTAGATCACAAAACAAACGCTATCATCAAATATACACTGTATCGCTACATAAAAGCTGCCTATTAACACCTTCTAATAAACAGCCTGATTAACTTCTACTGTGTACTGAACAGGGTACAAATATTACAATAAGCTAAACATCCTTCACAACCAAAGCTTAATTTACAATTATTTAACTTATACTAGAGCTCCAGAAGAACATTCTACAAATTACTTCAGAGTGACAATAATTTTCAAGAAATGAAAGAGTCAAGATTATATTACAAGATATACTAAGCAAAGGAGGCCAAGTGTCTAATCCCTATGTTCTAACACTCCCACCCAATAGGAACTTATACTTAAATATACCAATGTAAAGTATTAGCTAAGAAACTGCACTCAACTCACAGGTGGCTTGCCAAATTTCTATCAGATTCTACTGTAAAACATGTCTGGAAAATAAATATAGGCAAGATACTCACGGAGGCCTCTTGGGTGCATTGGGATCCTTGAACTTCTTTTTTGTTTCCCCTTTAGGAGGGATATAGGTTTTCATTTCTCTTTCATAACGGGCCTTGTCCGCCTTTGCCATATCTTCAAATTTTCCTTTCTCTTTAGCAGACATGGTCTACAAAATAATTATTTGCAAACTTAAGTTATAAAAATTTTAATACATCACTCTCAAAAACATAAAATGAGTAAAACCATGTCCTTTGCTATTCAATAGCTTCACATTATGAGAACACCAGCTAGGCTTTAAACTCCCCCCCAATTTGGAAATTATAACTTTTTTAATCATCTTGTTAGCACATTTTAAGCCTTCTTACCTTCCACCTCTCTGAGCACTTCTTAGAAAACTCTGAGAAGTTGACTGAAGCATCTGGGTGCTTCTTCTTGTGCTCCTCCCGGCAAGTTTGCACAAAGAATGCGTATGATGACATTTTGCCTCTCGGCTTCTTAGGATCTCCTTTGCCCATGTTTAGTTATTTTTCTAAAAAAATAAGTGTTTGATGTTAGCAATGAAACTATGACATTTAAGAGGGGAGAGCCTAAGCTTAAAGTACTTAGTTAGGAACTGAATGAAAACTAAGGTACTGGTCATTTAAGAGTGACATTAACCTCCATAAAACCAGATAACATAGCAGTGATAGCCAATTCCTGGAAGGGGCTATGCCAAGCAAAAAACGGTCCTTCAACGTGATCTCAAAAAGTATAGAAACAAGGGTATAGTTATACATTATTCAATATCTGCCTGTGTCTGTTCTGAATATCTAACTGGTCATTTAAACAATTTTTTAAATCCAGAAAACCATTTTCAACCAAGAAAACCAAAGGTCAGAAAACATGCTGCCAATTCGTGGATCTATGCTAGACAGAGAACAAACAGGGAAGAGCCTAAGTGAGCTGACCCTTCCAAATTATGAAACCTTAAAAAAATAAAAAAATCACCGTGCATCTAAAGTTTTCCCAATTACTTTTAAAACACCCCCTATGCATAGAACTTTGCTGCGAGGAGAGAGCAGCAGCAAGCTCCAGCGCTCGGAACCTGGCTGGGGGGTGGCGGTGTCACCGCCAGGCAGCTTCCTATCGGTTTGGCCCTGAGATGTATTTCTGTTCTGACTAAACACGTCCGGTCTGAAGTTTCTCCGAGTAAACAAGGATGAGGGACAAAAGCCACTCCTGCCCGTGGCTCGGTGGCCCCCTCCCCCTCACTAGGGGAGTATTTTTCGGGCCGGTGAAAGTTGGGGTGACTCCCGCGCGGGGCGGGCCCCCACCCCCAAAACTTCGCCCGCGGCCGCGCGGCCGAGGCGAGGGTTCGCGGCCGGGTTCCCAGGCCGGAGGCCGCCACGTGCGCCCGGCAGGCCCGAGCCGCCGCCGCCCCCATTTTGTCAGGCTCGGCGCAGGGAGAAGCCCCGCTCGAAATGGGGGCTGGCTCCGCCCGCGGCCGCCGGGGCCGGCGCGCACGGAATGGCCGCTGCGCGTCTTCCCCGCCTGCGCCGCCGCCGCCGCCGCCGCCGCCGCGAGGGCGAGCGCGAGCGAGAATATGGCTCCTTCCCTTTGTGTGTGTGTATGTGTGTGTGAGTGTGTGAGTGCGAGCGAGGCGGCGGGCGGGGTGCGCGCCGCGCTCTGGCGCACACACTCGGCCATTACGGCCGGGGGAGGGGCGGGGGGCGCGCGGCCCTCCCTCGCTCCCCTCCCCCTCCGGCCGCGGGGTGGGGGCGCCGCGAGGGCCCACCCGCCCGCCGCTCCCCGTCTCCCTCCGCGCGGGACCGCGCGCCCCGCCGCCCCCGCACGGAGAACGCGGGGCTGTGAAAAGAGAGAGGAAAAAAAAAGTTGCCTCGGAACTGCTGCGCCCAGCTCCCCCGCCCGCCCGCCTTGTTTTCTCTCCAGCCAGCAGCGCCGGGCCCGAGTCAGCCATGTTCCAGCGAGCGCAGCGGCGCCGCTCCCCCCGCCGCCGGGCCGCCGCCGCCGCCGCCGCGCCCGGGCCGAGGCCGGCCGGGCCCGCACCGCCGCCCCCGGGCCGCCGCGCCGCCCTCGCTCGCCGCCCGCCGGCCCGGCCGCGCACCCGCCGGCGCCCGGCTCGCTGCGGCTGCGGCCAATGCAGCCTGGGGAAGCGCCGCCGCTGCCCTCCCGCCGCCGCCGCCGCCCCGGCCGCGCTCCGCGCACGCCGCCCGCCCGAACGCCCGGCCCGGGGGCCGAAAACACGTTAAAAATATTTTAATTAAAAAAAATTTTTTTTTTTTTGCGCCAGTCAGCGCGGACGCCGCCGCGGGTGGAAACTCGCGGGGCTCGGGGCTCCCGGCGCCTCAGGCAGCCTGTGGGCCGGGGCTCCGGCGCGGGGCAGCGTCCCCGGCGCCCGAGCAGAGGCTCGCTCCGTGCGCAGTTCCCCCCACGGTCCCCCCTCATTTGCCTTTGTGTGGATCCTGACCCGCCGGCTCCCGGCCGCGGGGATCCGGCCGCCGCGCGGGCTGGGGAGCTGCCGGAGGCGCTTTCCCCGCCGCGGCGCTGCCCCAGACTCACCCTCAGCGAGGCACAGAGTCGCCCAGTGCCCGTCCGGCTCTCACTTGCCCCGGCGCTGTCTCTATGGAGCTCAATGTACTGCAATGGCTGTGAGAGCGGGAGCCAGACGCAGCCTCCTCACTCTCTCCGCTCTGTAACATTACTCTCCAGCCAGCGCGGCTCCTATTGGCTACCGCCAACTCACGGGGCTTGCTCATTGGCCCGATACCTCCCATTGTCCTGACCAGAGCCCGTTTGCTATTGGCTGTCTCCGGGGACACGTCATCAAGGATTGAAACAGCGCGTAAATCTGAATGTGTGTGTATGCCGGGCAAAGAGGCTGAGGCGGGAGAGGCAGAGGCAGAGGCAGCAGCTGCTACGGGAAAGCAGAGCTCTATGGTGTATGTGTGCATGTGTCTAACCCAAGCCAGCCCCACACCGGAGCGGCCGCCGGAGCGAAAAGGGCCTGACTTTTCCACAAGTACCTCCAACTCCTCAGGCAAAAGAGACACCCACAGGCCTCGCCCCCCCTTCTTGCCCCACACTCACGCCCGAAGCCGTTAAGATAAGAGGCCCCAGGCTCTTAATGGCCCTTCAAAAGTGAGGGCGACACTATGAGAGAATGTCCCCTAAAAACTGGGGTCTCTGCTAGTGCCGAGGGGTGGAAGCCGCCGAGTCTTGAGCCCCTCAACAGCCTCTGGTTGCTTTACACTTTAGGTCTCTGGAAAGGTAGGGCTTCTATAAGAAAGTGACATGATCCAGCCAGCCGGGTTTAAAATGCCCCTTTTCTGGGCTCGTAAGCCGTCACGTCAGGCTTGCCGAGCAGCTGAAATCTTGACTCACTGAGCAGGCATTCAGTTTCACCCTTTTTCTGGGTTTGATCGAGTTTCACAGCATGTCTAGAACTTTTTATTTAAATACAAAGCCCTGTCTTAACTTCCTGGACATCAAATAATTATTCCCGGTAATTAAAGCACAGCCACTTCGTTTTGATACGGGGTACTCTAGCAGGAAATGTTTGTGAGAGCCTGCTAGAATTAACAAATTCATTAGAGGCCACATTTTAAACTGTTTGGCTATTTTATTTGACTTGGTGTGGATTACTGTTATAATCAAACGAATCCTTGTGATGCTATCTTTCCTTCCCATCACACCACTTAGTGCATCCATGTAACTGCTCTAGGATTACAGGAGTTGTAGGTATATTGTTACCCGAAGGATTAGATGCAGGCAGAGAGTGCATATGCCCAAATCCACAGGCTGTGGTTTCTCTAACTCACCAAGCTGGCTGGTATTAATAGACATACTTATGTCTGTACAGAAAATGTGCTGCCTGCAATGGTTAGTTCTGAAGACGATATCAGTCCTTTATGAAAGTACTATCTATTCCTTTTAGCCTGAGCAGACCACACCCCTATTCAGTTATAATAGACTTCCCCTTTTCCCCCCCCACTTTCTAATGGTATTTTATACACTTCTAAATCCAACAACCAATTTCTCCAAATTGAATTAGATCAAATTTAAAGCAAATCACCTATATTGTGTTCATTTGATTTTTTATATCACTTCTAAGCATCCATAACCCAATTTATTTACTCAAATTTATTAAACTATTTGAGAATACGCTTAGATAACCTTTCCTGTTTTAATGTTTATTCCTTTTTTTAAAAAATACACTATTGGTCTCAGAGATTATAGTAGTGAATGGACAATGTACCACATGCATGTGGAAAAGACTATATAATATTAAAGAAGATATAAACTTGTATAATGTACAATGTTTTCAAAAAATATATCTAAAGTTAACTTTTATATTGTTATTTTTGCACATATTTACTCTTCTCTACTTCCCTCTGCTAATCATTCAAATTTTGTACTTTATTTAAATCTAGATATTTACTTCAATATTGTTTTATCTTCTCAATGCCTTGTATTACAAAATATTCATGAGAATGATTAAGATACTTTCAATGGCATCCATGATATGAAAATCTATTATTTGAATATGGCACTATTAATATTTTCCAGGAGCAGTGTTGCATTTGCACTGTCCCAGCCACACACTTTACCAGTTGTCTATACCAGCTTACTCCTGCAAGGGTGTGTTTATGGCCACAGGACAACATGAGAGCAATGGGCCACCTGAGGTTTTTATTTTGGCACAATGGTATGGTGAGTAATAGGCACTGGAATTAAACAGACTTGGGTTCGAATCCGAGCTCTGGTACTTACTACCTCTATGATCTTGGGCAAGTTTTTAAATCTCTTTGTGCTTCAATTCTCTCAGCTATAAAATGGAAGGGACCATAGGGTTGTTGTAGAGATTAAATGTTTTTTAAAGGCTTAAAATTATGTTATGCAGACCCCTTCAATCCCATAATTTAGAAAACCTCAAGTGCACTTAACCTTGAGTTTTTCTTCATATTTTAATTTCATATGAGTGCAGTGGTTGCAAATCTAGTTTGTTTGTTTTTTTTTAAAATCCTAACCTCAAACAGCACTAATCTTCCTCCAGTGTGGTGAGGGTACCTTTATTTATTCTCAAGTGTAACAGAGGCCATGTCAGAGAGAAGAGTTTAAAAACCACCACTTGCAGGCACTTCATTTCTTATATTTGATTTTCCATAATATAGGTGGGGAAGGACATAAAAAGGAAAGAATTTTAAAATAAAACCTACAACTTCTAGCCTTAACCCTGCAACCTTGATGTTCACTTATTCATGATATTAGACTCTTTTCTTCTTACATGTGAGTCCTTAGTTACAAATTGACATATCTTTTACTTTAGAGTTATTGGGTGTTTTACCCCAAATTACAAAGTTATCTAATTGAAAAAACCTGAAGACTCTCTCCCATGCACAATTTAGCCAACTGAATTACAGATCTTCATTAATATAGTCTATGCCCTTCCTTGATCCCCTCTAGGATAGGGGAAGTGCCTCTCTTCTGAAATCCCACAATAATTCTGCGCATTAATTACTGCACTCCCAATTGTGATCATCTAGTTCTGTGTCTGCTTGTCTCACTGCACTACACCCCTTAAAGACAGGAACCCTATCTTATCTTTCAATCCCAGGTCCTAGCACAGTGCCTGGCCAAGAGCAGGCACTAAATAAAGTCTGTCGAGTACATGAATTAATAGTCAAAAGAATACTTATTGCAAATTATTGTTTTAACCTCCTTCTTCCATCTTTGGGTCTAAGTATTTGGATCTTTCTAAATCAGAAGGCAGGAAAATAGAATAATAAGTAATAAGAAAATGTTAGGATACTAAACTGGGAATAGGGCCAGGTGCGGTGGCTCATGCCTATAGTCCTAGCACTCTGGGAGGCCCAGACTGAGGATTGATTGAGGCCAGGAGTTTGGACCAGCCTGACCAGGAGTGAGACCCTGTCTCTATGAAAAATTAGCCAGGCGTGGTGGCGTGAGCCTGTAGTCCCAGCAACTTGGGTGGTTGAGGCAAGAGATTGCTTGAGCCTGGGAGTTCGAGGTTGCAGTGAGCTGTGATGACGCCACTATACTCTGGCCTGGGCGTCAGAGGGAGACCCTGTCTCAAAATAAATAAATAAATAAATTGAGGATTAATGCCAGTTACACCTTATTCATATATTAATAACTTAAAAAGGAGGAGGCACAGCGAAAGGAGGTGAGAGGAGATCTTGAATATAGATAAACACATTCAGTCCTGGTATTTACCAGTTCCCAACTAGGCCAAGGTTATTCCTTGGTGGATACGTGAATTATGGCAAGTCAAATACAAATTTATCACAGAAAACTGTAAGAATGTCTGCCCAAACATTGCTTCTAATCGGCTTTTGGAAGTTAACTCTAATGTAAAAAAATGCAAAACGCAGACAGGGACCTGTAAGTCTCTCATTGGCTGAAGGATATTGATTCCTCCCCAGTGCGATGAATCCTAAAGCCAGGCTATGTGAATTCTTTTGTCTCTTTGTAAAAACGGCCAGTTTCTGAAAAGGAGTTGAAACAGTAAACCAAAATGTCTTATGAGATCAACCATACTAAGGATCTCGCATACTGAAAACTTTTTTTCCCCCTAGGGTGGTAAAAATAAAGGAAAGACGAATTCAGGAAAAGAAGAGAGCACATATTTGTGAACTCCGGACCAGAGGTGAGGACACTGAGTTCCAGTCCCCTCAACACACAAAGCATGGACTTCCAGTAGCCACTAAGGTCTTTGCTCAGTTTCCCCAACACTTACTTAGGGCTATTCCTACCTTACCTAACTTGAAAGGATGTTTCGTGACTGAATGGATAGGCACAAAGAAAGACCAGAGGTGGGGAGGAGCAAAGTGGTGCTACCACTGTCAGTATTTGGAGGAGGAAAACCTCTTCCCCAGCTGCTGAAGTACTTCCTGCCTCAGCCTGCGTTTTCTGGGGAAATCAGTGGCTTCAGCTGTGGGCAGCATCAATGATGGCTGAGGCAGAGAAAATGATGCCAAAGCTAATTTACATTAATCATTTCTCTAGAATTGGAATATTTCACTGGTTAGAAAGGGAGAAATAGCATACCTTTCCTTAATGAGAGGACTGTCCTCTGGTTAGTCAAAGAACGGTGCACATGAAGGGGGGAAACTCGTTAGTACAAAATGGTGATCTAAATTCAGAACAGATCAGTCGTTTAGGTCTTGATCTCAATAACCACAGCAACAGATTAAATTCAGCTAACCTATTAAAAGTGCCTTACACCTTAAGAATAAATGTCTCACCACATATCCAGGAGAATGGCTGTAATCAAAAAGACAGACAACAGCAAGTATGGGTGAGGATGTGGAGAAAGAAATTGGAACCCTTATGCATTGCTGGTGGGAATGTAAAATGGTGCAGGCACTTTGGAAAACAGTCTGGCAGTTCCTCAAAAGGCTAAACATAGATAGTCGCCATATGACCCAGGAATTCCACTCCTAGGCATATACCCAAGAGAAACAAAAACATGTCCACACAAACACCTGTACATGAATCTTCACAGTGGCTTTATTTGTAATAAACAAAAAGTGGAAACAAGTCAACTGTCTATCAACTGGTAAGTGGATAAATAAAATGTGGTATATTCACACAATCAAGTAAATTTGACATTATGCTAAATCAAAGAGGCCAGACAGTAAAAGGACACATATTATACCATTCCATTTACATGAAGTGTCCAAAACAGGACATTTCATAGACAGAAAGTAGATTAGTGGTTGCCAAGGCTTGGGGGAAAGGGGAATGCCTGCTAATGGGTATGGAGTTTCTTTTAGGGGAATGAAATGTTCTAAAATTAGATTATAGTAATAGCTGTACAACTCTGTGAATACGCCAAAAACCATTGACTTGTACACTTTAAGTGGGTAAATTGTATGGCGTATGAATTATATTTTGGCTTTGTTTTGTTTTTGTTTTATCTCTCTGCTCTGTAGCTCTTGGATCTTAAATGTGAATTATATTATGACAAAGCTGTTTTTAAAAATGGAATAAATGTCTTATGAGTGGTTTTGGTTAACCAAACAAAGAAAGGGACAATGGAACATTACCTACTTGCCAGTTTTGCCCAATTCCTTCCTGCTGTTTGTGGTGTTTAACCCTTGTGAAAAAGATGGCCTGCCTCTTCATTAGGTGGAGATTTTGTCTCTTATTGGAGTTATGTATTCTATGCTAAAAGTGTATTTTTCCTATAAAATAGTAATTTTAAGAGAGCACTCTATAGGGATACCTCGGAAGGTTTTTCTTGAGCTCGAGGGGACTGCACTAAGTAAGCCGAGCTGTGAAGGGCCAGGTCAGGCAGCCCCGGGCCTTGTCTGACCCACAGAAGCTTCATTTTGACAATGTGGTATTTTAAAAAGGTGGGAATTTTCACATTAAAAAAATACAGATATTTGGCTTCTTTTGAAAAGTCAGAGATCTCATAAGGCTGGATCTGCATTTCCACAGTGTAAGGATTGGTGTAGTGAATAGTGGCTGCCTCTCAAGTTTGCCACCATTCCCACCATTCCCTAAGTGGTATGCCTGATTTCTCACCCAAGCATGTCACCTGCCTGGCCCCGGCACATATTTAAGTTTGCAACTCCTGTGTTGGGTCCTTAGTATTTCATTTGACTATGAACTGTGATTCTGAAATTTTCTTGATCAGAGATTCCTTTTATAGGAAACACTTATTGTCATCCCTGTGGGACATTCTGAACTAGAAAGGTCCCTTAGGTGACAATCAGAACCACGTTTGGTGATATTATAGGTAGCATGTACTCTTGAGGTGAGGAATAGAGTCTGGCCGTGTTGCAGAGAGAGGATGCCTTACAGCTCAGACAAAAAACTAGAGCTTGATTTAGCATATGTCTCCCCTGTGTTAAGCACTATACACGGATTATTTCACTTAATCCTCACAGCAATTCTATGAGGCAAGAATGTTTATCTTTCTTTTACAGACAATGCTAAAGAGGCTCAGAGAGATTCATTAATTTACCCAAGGTCACACAGCTAGTAAGCCCAACAATATTGCCCCGTTCTGACCCCAAAGCTAATGTTTTCTTTACTAAGCCACATGACCTTGTACTTATTAGCCTAGCTAATAAAAAATATATCACAATTTTCTACCTAAATATGCATCATATCCCTGTGGGAATACTGACACGATTTTGAAATGCACAGTTTACAGCCTTGCTTTCAAGGTTTTTGAATAGGGCCCATACAGTTTTACACAAAATTTGAAAAAAAATTCCCTGAAACAATACCGTTTTTTTTGGGCCGGGGGGACGACAGAGTCTCGCTCTGTTGCCCAGGCTAGAGTGCCGTGGTGTCATCATAGCTCACAGCAACCTCAAACTCCTGGGCTCAAGTGATCCTCCTGCCTCCGCCTCCCAAGTAGCTGGGACTACAGGCATGCACCACCACGCCTGGCTAATTTTTTCCTATTTTTTTAGTAAAGACAGGGTCTCGCTCTTGCTCAGGCTGGTCTTGAACTCCTGAGCTCAAGCGATCCTCCTGCCTGGACCTCCCAGAGTGCTAGGATTACAGGCGTGAGCCACCATGCCCAGCCAACAATACCATTTTTGTAATGCACTCTCATTTTTTTTCTTCTTTTTTTAAAATTTATTTTTGTTTGTATATATTCGCTGGGTACAAGTGCAATTTTGCTACACTGATATATTGCCCTGTGGTGAAGTCTGAGTCTTCAGTGCACCCATCATCTTGTACCTACCTTGTACCACCTCCCATCATCCCCCCACTCTCACCTGCCCCAGCCCTCTGATGATTTTTTTTTTTTCTTAACATTTTAAATGTACCTCCTAACCCATCAACGGGCCTTGCAGTTTGTAAAACACTGGATTAGAGCAATAGTAAAGCAGACCTGTTTCCCATCCAGGGTAACTAACATCAGCACTAACTGACAAGGGCAGGTGCTGAGGCTGTGTGAATGGGACAGAGAGGAGCAGGCCAGGAGGGACACTGAGCACCCAGGGCCTGCAGCCAAGCTGCCCAGCAGACCGAACGAGGCTGGTGCCAACACTGTGGGCCTGTCCCCATCCTGGAGAAAGACTCTGAAGACAGAAAAGGAGAGTGCCTTGCTCTGCCAGGGAGGCCCAAGATAAAAACGGGCATTCCAGGCCAGAGAATGCCAGGAAAGGCAAAGAAGATGCCTGCAAATCCCTGAAGCCTAGAAGAGACATTCTAGCAGACCTGACAAATACCTTCCTCACCGGGATGAGGTTCCTCACGTTGGATTTGCCTCTAGAAGCACAAGAGTGCCTCTGCCAGTGAGTAGCTGGACCTGTTGGCACAGACAGCCTCACCATCCCAGGTACTGGCTATTTTGTTTAAAATACACCGAGTGCCCATAGTGGCTTGTAGGGGTAAATAGAAAATGACTACTGCCAACCTATACCTGCTGTTCATGAAGGTGTTAGTAAAAAAAACAACAACAACAAAAATCAACAAAAAAAACTTGCATGCTTTTTCTGAATGGTTGCTGTTGATCCTTGTTCTAAGGTTTCTTTTTGACTTCCAAGAATGGAAATACAGACGTACAAAGGAGATAGCACGATTTAGTGTATTCTAACATAAATACTACCAGCAAATTGACAGTCACATTCAGAAATGGACTCTGATTTAAAAACATTCACGGCATTTGCCCAGTTTTTGCTTTTAGGAAATATTCAGAAAATAATCAAAAATAAGTAAAAAGTACAAAGGTATGGATAAGAATATTGATTGCAGCATTATTTATACGGTGGAAACAACCTAGCTGTCCAATAAGAGGAGCTTGGTTAAATGCATTTTGGTTCACCTTTATGATGGATTACTGTTATGCCACTATCAAATTGTTATGAATACTAAATTTAATGCCATGCAAGAATATACATAATATCTTATGAGAAAAACTATTTTCAGAAGGATTCCTGGTTTGAAAAAGAGTGTGCGTGAATCCAAAAAAGACTGAAAGAGCCAGGTACAGTGGCCCGTGACTACAGTCCCAGCTACTTAGGAGGCTGAGGCGGGAGGATCCCTGGAGGCCAGGAGTTCAAGACCAGCGTGGGCAATACAGAGAGACTTTGTCTGTTAAAAAAAAAAGAAAAGACTAAAAGAATACACTAAAAAAAATGTTAATAGTATTTATTTCTGGTGAAAGGTAATCTTTGTTTCTTCCTTATACTCTTCAGTAATTCCCAAGTTTTCTACAATTAATATTGCTTCTATAATTAGGAACAAAAATTCCCAATCTTTAAGAGCAGAAATTTGCTACTAGAAGACTCAGAGATTCAGATCATTTTTAAAAATTCAGACTTCATTACACTAGAAACTCTTCCCTATGGGGATGATTCCCTACAGGGATAAATACGCACATTTATCATAGCTCTAAGGTAAAGGTATCTCCATGTTATCAAAAGGTAACCACCCTGACAATACAAACCATAATCAGGTAACTTGGAAGGAAAGGTACCAATGTCTACTTGAAAAAAACCTTTTATTTTTCATCGCTACTGATGTGTCTTTTTTTTTGTCTTTTGAGACAGAGTCTTACTCTGTTGCCCTGGCTAGAGTGCCCTGGCATCAGCCTAGCTCACAGCAACCTCAAACTCCTGGGCTCAAGCGATCCTCCTGCCTCAGCCTCCTGAGTAGCTGGGACTACAGATGCCCCCACCACACACGGCTAATTTTTTCTATTTTTAGTAGAGATGGGGTCTCTCTCTTGCTCAGGCTGGTCTCAAACTCCTGACCTCAAGCAATCCTCCCACCTTGGCCTCTCAGAGTGCAAGGATTGCAGGCATCAGCCACCTCGCCCAGCCCTCTGATGTGTCTTCTTTAATGGCTATTCCTTCTTTCCCTATAATTTGGTCCTTAGTCCAAATCTTTGCTTCTCTTCTGTTGTCTTTGAAACCTCTCACTTAGAGGGGTTTTAAGCACCATCACTATGTAAATGACCTCAGTTTCCATTCCAGCCCCAGCTCCATCCTAGACTTCAGACTCCTATCCCCCATCGCTCACCAGTTTGCCCTCTAAACCACGCCTCTTTTTGATTTCCCTACTTGCAGAATTCCCACATTGGCTCAAATTCTAGGATTCATTTTCTGACTCCTCCTTCTTCTTCCCTCACACCAAATTCTATAACATCTACGTCACGACACTTTTAAAAATAATTTCCTTTTTTTTTCATGTCTATTGCCCCTGACTCTAGTTCTGGCATATATATATACATACATATATATATATATATATGTATATATATGTGTATATATGTGTATGTATACATATATACAATTTTGTGGTTAAGAATGGAGGCTTTGGTACCAGACACCCCTACATGAAAATCCTGGTTCTACCACTTACTAGCTGTGTCACCTTGGGCAAAGTGAATTAACCTCTCTGAGCTTCAGCTGCTTCTATAAAATGAATGGTAATCCCCTTTGGAGGGGGGTTGCAAGTTTAAATTAGCTGAGCCCACCACAGAATCACTTAAAAACACCATAAATGATCAACAGATGTTGGATGTTTATTTTAGATTAATTTAAAAACTGGTATTCTAATTTTCCTAATGCACACAACTCCACTGCTTAAAAACCTTCCATTTAATTACAACATTTTCTTCCAAATTAACTGCAAAAATCCTCCTCTGGGCTGGGTGCGGTGGCTCACACCTGTAATCCTAGCACTCTGGGAGGCCAAGGCAGGAGAATTGCTTGAGTCCAGGAGTTTGAGTAGCCCGTGTCTACTACAAAATACAAAAATTAGCCAGGTGTGCTGGCGCACACCTGTAGTCCCAGCTACTCAGGAGGCTGACGCAGGAGGATTGCTTGAACCCAGGAGTTTGAGGTTGCTGTGAGCTGTGGTGACGCCACTGCGCTCCAGCCTGGGCAACACAGCGAGACCCCGTCTCAAAAATAAAAATTAAAAACATCCTCCCCTGGCCTTCAGGGCCCTCCCTAATATGGCAAAATTTCTCTCTTGCTTTCTCTCCCACCGTCCTCCTAATTTCCAATCAAACCGGACCTCACATGTTCTCACCTTGGAGGGTTCCACTGTTCCTCTGGCTTGCAATGTCCTTCCCCTACCTCTGCTGCTAAACTCCAGTCCTTCCTTTTAAACTTTCCCAACCTGTTGTAATTCTCAGCTTGATGACCTTTCTTTTATTTTTGATTTCCCTGTCACTTTTGGTTGTACCTGTCTAAAGGCTTTTACAATGTTATAAATGCAACAACAATATATTATTATATAGTTTATAAGCTATATAAATATATTACATATTATGTCACCTTACTCATCTTTGTTTCTCCAGCACTTTTTGCCCATCATAGGTGCTCGATATGTTCATGGGACATAAACGTGATGTTCAATTTTCTGTGTCACACCCATCGCATTTTTCCTACTCAGTTTTCATAAATGATGTCTAGAATTCCCTTTCCTTCATAGATTAAATTACATTCTAGCATGCCAGCTTTAGGGGCATGGAGCAAAACATATTATCACATTGTCATTTTTGTTGGTCAAAATCAGTCGATACTGGCTGGCAACTACATGTGGTATAATTCTGTTTAGGTCTGTCCCTATCCTGATGATTCTGGGCAATGTTTTTATCAACTCCTGCTTTAACTGATTTTCTTTTGGGCTTTTTATGGTGTGGGGTAATGTTATGTTCATAAGCTTGTAAATATTTTATATTTTAATTCATGTATTTTACCAAAAATCTTTAAAATCAAAAGAATAATATCAGGTTTCTAGATGGTGGCCTTTGTGTGACAACACAGATGTTTTCTGAGGTTAAAATATATGATTTTCTACATCCTGCCAGATATCATAAAAGTTCATGAACTCACCCAAAATGTGTTGCCCTTCTTGTGTAGAATATTCACTTTGACACCAAAATGTGTGTTTGCTCAATTCATGAATTCAGTCTAGGTTTTATTTTTATTTTTGATTAATTTGTAGCTACCTATTTATATATGTTACAGATGGGGTCTCAAGCTACCTTGCCCAGGCTGGAGTGCAGTGGCTATTTACAGTTGTAATCATAGTGCACTTGAACTCCCGGGCTCATGGGATCCTCCTGCGTCAGCATCCTGAGTAGCGGGCACTACAGGTGGGCGCCATTGCATTCCGCTTTAGGACTTAGATTTGGATAAAACCAGTGTAGATTTGAATGACACTACCCCAGATTTCTCGGGCACAGTGTGGGTTGTGGATTCTCTGGGTGAACGTGGTAGAACTGGGGGAAGGACAGCAAGGCCTTAGGAAGGGCCCACTTCCCTGCATTTGGAACCAGTGCTGTGTCCTGCGGTTCCTAGTCCTGGCACTTACCCTCCTTCCCTCCCTCCTTTTCCTACCCCCTCCACTCCCCAGCACTTGTGCTTGCCACCTCTCTCTCTCTCTCTCTCTCTCTCTCTCTCTCTCTCTCTCTCTCTCTCTCTCTCCATCTCCAATGGCTCTGGCTTCACAAACACAGTGCTTAAAGCACCTAGTTCCTGGGATTTATATGAGCTAAGTGGCTTTGGGGAACAAGTTTTTCTCAAGTCCAAGCATCAAAAGACACTTATTTCAACACTTCACGGAAAAATAGTAACTAAGGAAATCAATAATCTAATCCCAAGCAGAAGAATGGATTTTTGTGAGGCTATCTCTTATGGTTTCCTGCCTCTCTTTTTAAAGAGGTATAAAATTAGTCTCTTAAATCTTCTCCGTCTTGTGATTTTTTAAAATTTTTTAAACCTTAGTTTACTAAATCAATGTAAACTTTTTGCAGGTAAAAACTATGTCCTGAACTATTATATGGTAACAAGTCGTCTTCAAGAACTATGTGTTTGTTAATGACAATTAGAAAACTAAGCGAACATTTTTATGTAGGTGTACATTCTTCATGGCAAGAATTGAACTTCCTATCTTTTTCAAAGGGATTTTTTGATGGAGCAAAAGAATACAAATGAGATTAGAAGAGGACCTGCTATTCTGAAGTGCTAGGCCTTAAAAAATTAAAAATTAAAATTAAAAAAATTTTAAAAAAAGAAAGAAGAGGATCTGCTAGAGCAAGAGAAGAATGCTAAGCAGGGGGAGAGGGAAGGCTGTGGAAGCCGAAGCCAGACCAAAGGGCTTCCACTCCAAAATGTCCCCTGAATCTCTCCAGCATCTAAGAAAGGTGCCCTGAGGAAGTTTGCCCTAAATGAAGAGTTAGATGCTATCTCTATCCAGAAGGAGTAAAAAGAAAGAATTTACACGTGTATCTCCAAAAGCTGAAAGATTTAGCAGAGGACTGGCATTTTTCTAAAGCCAGATGCCAATCCCATCACAGTTTAGGACTAGAGGAGTCAAGGACAGAAACTGGCCTGGTGGGGCAAAGTCAGTCCACAGGACACAAAACATCTGCCACCTTGATGAAAAGAGTGAACCTCTACTGAGAGTCCACTCTCCCAGCGCCCCTCAGCCAGACCTGTCACCCAAGCTTGGTGTTTGGGGAAAACAGGACTCAGTCTTGGAAGGTAAGGAAGCTGCTGGTTTACTTGGTTAGTCCAATATGCCAGCTCCGAAGTAAT
Source organism: Indri indri (assembly GCA_004363605.1). NCBI lineage: Eukaryota > Metazoa > Chordata > Mammalia > Primates > Indriidae > Indri > Indri indri. Next base: position 40,800 of record RJWJ010007444.1, read on the forward strand.
TATTTTTAGTCCTAAATGAGCTACTGTAGACACATATTAGTGTCCCACAGGTTAACGTTTGTCCTTGAGAAAGAACTGATGTTACACACTTGCAGGTACTCTTTCAGGCAAAACTTTCACTTACATAAAAAACTTCCTAAGTTTCATTCGCATCCGTTCCCCGTCCTCTCTTCTCTCCCCTTCTCTTTTCCCTTCCCTTCTCTGGAAAATAAAAACAAAACAAAACGAACAAAAAACAACAGAGAGAAGCAATTTGGTAAACAGCAGCACATGTTTTCTTGATTCAAGTGAGGGACAGTGTTGTTCAGGCTGCAGGTGTCCCTGGTGGAAGAGGGCGGGGACAGGAACTAATATTCGTTGGACACTCACCATCTGCTAGGCATCATAAATGTTCCACCTCTTTATAATCCTTGCGACAAGTCTTTGGAGTGGGTGCTATTTTCCTTATTTTACACAGGAGGAAATTAAAGTTGCCTAAGCTTACTCAGCTAGCGGTCTCAATCCATGTCTTCTGGCTCCAAAGCCCAAGTCCCTTACCTGCCACCTTGCATGTGCGTCTCTTTACTATTGTAGGCTTGGGCACGAAACCCAACCATATCAAAACGATATGCCCAAAGGAGGAAAAATGACAGTGGCAGCAAAAATTGTGCAGCAGTGCCTCCTTCAAGGGTCATTGTGGGGAATGAAAATAAAATGACGTTCGTTACCAATTATTAAGGAGAAATTGCCACAATGGGAAGATGATGAGTCAGAGAACACGGCCGAGTGGCAGTGGCCCAGCACTCCCTACCCACAGGTGAGCGGGCCAGGTAAGCACAGGGCACCCACCCCCTCCTGAGGGACTCCTCCACACTCTGAGTCCACCAGGGCTTGGAAACCTGGCACCCCTTAAGCTGGCTGTGAGAACCACCTTGTTGGTCATCACTACAACCTCCTCTGGGTTCCCTCTGGCTCAGTTGCCTGGCCCCGCGACCTGAGTGTCATTGATTCCTCCCTTTCCCTAACTCCCCACAGCCAGCGAACCCTCAAGTCCTGGGGATGCTGCCTCTTCAATGTGTCTCTGATCCGTGTCACTTGCCTCCATTCCCGAGGCCACCGTCTCCTGCTTGCTCTACTCCAACCCTGGACTTTAGCCTTAAGAAATTCCAAGCGACTTTTCTGAGGTCAATTATGACATGATCATGATATTCCCCTACATTAAAAATCCCTCCATAACTCCTCACTCCCTCAAGAGGAGGCTCAACTGCTTGGCAGAGCATCCTGGGCCGTTCACGGTCAGGCCCTGCGTCTGCGTCCAAGCTCCACCATCTGGAGCCCGTGGCAGGAAAGCCCTCCACCTGCCCAGCTCCTGCTTGTCTTTCAGCTCCTCTGACCACCCTCTGCTGCCACCAGCCCAAGCCCTCCCCCTGCCATGGCATTCTCACCAGGGCTTACAACTGCCTGGGATGGATATAAGAGTTTAACATACCGTTTTGTTTTTTGTTTGTTTTTAACATTAAAAAAATGACATGGAAGTGGAATACACAGTGCAATCTTTTTTTTTGAGACAGAGTCTCGCTCTGTTGCCCGGGCTAGAGTGCCATGGTGTCAGCCTAGCTCACGGCAACCTCAAACTCCTGGGCTCAAGCAATCCTCCTGCCTCAGCCTCCTTAGTAGCTGGGACTACAGGCATGTGCCACCGCCCAGCTACTTTTTTCTATTTTTAGTAGAGACAGGGTCTCACTCTTGCTCAGCCTGGTCTCGAACTCCTGAGCTCAAGTGATCCTCCCGCCTCAGCCTCCCAGGGTGCTAGGGTTATAGGCGTGAGCCACCACTCCGGGACCACAGTGCAATCTTTAATTCTATAGATTACTCTTCTTCCAGGAGACAAAGAGCCAGGGGACAAATAGCCAAAAGATCTCTCAAAGCTGGTAAATGTGCAAAAAATGCAAGATAAGTATTCATGTGGCAAAAAGTTAAGTATTTGGTGGAAAACATTTCTGATGTACTTATAAGACGAGGGACTCTGAACTCCCATTTATAACACAGGAAAGGCATCTGGGCACGTTGGGGGCAGCCCCCAAAGGGCACCAACACAGCATGCTGCAGCCATCACAAAGCCACCAAACTGTGGGGTGTCATCAGGAAACACAGAACACACCGTTGTCCTGCTTTGAGTATATACTACTTTCTTCAGAGCCAGGGTCTCTCTAGGGATGGCTAACAAAAATAATCAAGAGCAATTTGAGACTTTCTAAATGAAGGTAGATTTATAAAGAGAAAGACAGCAGATCTGCAATCTGTAAAGTCGAAGGAAGATGGGGAAGTATGAGGAAGTGAATTCGGTCATGAAAAGCACAGGTAGGATGAACCTACAGGACTAGAAATAGTGGTATTCATTACAGTTTGACCAAAGAATTAATAATTTAGAGTCATTTGTGGGGAAAATACGACAGTAACTTACAGTAGCATTTTAAATACTACTTGCTATCTACTATACTAGTAACTTGTAGTTTAAGGAGGATTTATGGAATTTTAGAGCATAGTTACCATCAAACCCAGCACCTCATGTTTTAGATGAGAAACTAGGGCCCAGAGAAGGTCAATGCCTTGCCCAGGGTCATACATCACCTTATAGCAGAGCTAAACCTTGAACCAGGATTTCTGTTAGTGCTCTTTCCATCAGATTATTTAATATGAACACACTGCAACTGATGATAGAGGCTCAAAATAGAGAAGTTGGAGACAAGGCAGGTAAATAACATATCGCTAAGGAAAGCTAAGAATGTTGTGCGGTACTGCCCTAAAGGTTTGAGGCTGACATGGTAGAGCAACAGTGTTCTCTCACAAAATAGCCCTCTGTGCCACTGTCGCAGGCAGGAGCCTGGGCCGGATGGTCTGCTGATCTGAACCCATTTGGATTCCTCGCTCAGAGCCTCTACTCCCCGGAGCACTCCCCTCAAGGCTGGCTATCCAAGCCAATTCCAGCCACTCTAGGAATGCTGAGGTCGATGGAATTCTCCCCACACTTGCCGGGTGGGAAGGGGAGACAGCTGCCAGTGGAAGTGGTATGAATGATAGCAGGGCCGTCCATCCCAGAAAATCCTGCTGCTGCCACTGCCGGGGGTCTGGGAGTCAGAATGCTTAGCACCAGGAAGGCAGGGAGTGGGAAACATCTCAAGTATTCTATTCCTCGCCTTTTGGCACTGCAGAAGCAAGAGAAAAATAAAGCAGGGGAACCTGTCGGACAGGACCGTCAAGGCCACTCTTGGTGCTGGAGGCATCCCCCTGCCAGAAGAGCAGGGATGGTTCTTCCTTCCCAGCAGAGAAGAGGGCAGGACCACAGAGACCAGAGCGAACAGGATGCCTATTTGCCAAAACCTCCAGGGAAGTGCTGGGAACTGCTCTATCGCTGGGAGAGAGCAAACTTAAGCTTCGTTGCTGTGGGTCGGGGTGACGCTTACAAATGCCTAAACAACATGATCATGGGAAGAAAATGAGGTTGCTCAAACAGATACGGGCTGCTGCAGAGGCAGAGGGGTGCTGCCGAGGGACCGGATTCCAAATGTTGGTTGCAGGAAAGGGAAAAATAAAAGCCACATTTCAACCTTTTTCTTCATGCCGGTCTTCTTTCCTCTGGGTCATTTTATTTTAGTGAGAAGATGGTTCTAACGGGAGAAAAAAGGACGCAAGGGACAAGATTGGGAGAGATTTGAGCCGGGGAGCTGAGCCATGCAGGTGAGTGTCGCTTTGGGGAGAGATCGTGGTGTCCTTTCCTCCAACACCTTGCAGGATGAAAAGAGTGGCTCTTTTCAACTACCTGCAACATCTACATACTAACAACCTGTACTGCCCTGCAGCCATGTACCAGCTTGCTGGGCCTGAGCACTGCCCCCAGCGAGTTTTGCATTCAGCACTTTGTCCTGGTGCCTTCACTTGCAAGCAGCACCATGAGAGGTCTGGCAAGGAGCAGACCACAAGAGGCAGCCTCGTTGGACATGTGTCTTTAAGTGGTGACAGAATGGGACACTGTTTCACACATCCTTTCCTCTGGAAGGGGCCAGGCTCGTTTGTATTAATGAAGAGGGTTGCAGAAAAGATAAGTATCTGAACTGAATTCTGATTTGGTGATTTCTCCCAGCCTATATATAAACTTTGTGTAACTCAATATCTAAGACATACGGTATTTATCTTTTCCTTGTAAGAAAGAAGCAAGCTAAATGACTTTTTCTCCCTTACCATTTCCCCTCTTTTTCTTTCCCAAATCTGCTCTATTTTATTTTACGGTCTAAAAAAGGTTGCATCACATTTGAGATTCCACAAAGGGGAAATGGAAAAAATTATTAAAAAGTGAAGAAAAACAGTATTGCTTGCTTAGAAAATAAGACGTATGAACCCTTAAGAATGGGAAAACACCAGCTACTATGGCAGAGAGAAGACATTTTGCCAAATTTAGAACCCACTTGAAAATCACGGGTTCTAAGTTTAGAACTGAACTAAAAAACTTGAGCTCACATTGCATTTGGCATTGGTTAAAAAAAATTTCTAAGCTACTAATTAAAGGAAAAAAAAATTATACTCTTAGTAGTTCTAGAAGCTGGGAATTATTTTCAAACAAATTCTTTATTGGCTCAATGGAAGGGCCTGCATTTAGAAAAGAAACATTTTTTTCTAATTAAATTTTCCTTACAAAACAATGATTTAAAATTGAGGGGAAAAATATTTTGCCAAAGTCTTTAAAGAGTTACAGAATTGTTGTGTAACCTTCTTTGGACCCAATCAAATATACCAGGTGGTCGTACAGATTTTATATACTAAATGGTGGTGTGCAAAAAATGGGCCCCATTAATTATATCCCACTGGTAAACTTCAAATAATTAAAATGCAATAAAATTTGAAACTATCACTCAAAACAAAAATAAACTCTGACCAGAATTATTTTTATTTTCTAATTTGGATGCTAAGATAGTTATTGCAACATCATTAAGAAATGGATCAGAATTGATGCTATTCTGATCCATTTGGCAATAACTACAAAAAATTTTTGACCCTAAAGATCAAAGTATTAAGTCAAGAAACAGTAGTGAATAGACAGCGCTCAAAATGCATCTGTTGGCTTAATGTGATTCCAGACAGCTATTGACTTTTGCAATTATGGAAAACTTAAAGATATGCCATCCTCCACCTACCTAACATACCTACACGTGTACACACATGCACACATACATACACATATATATATGATAATCACAGCCTAAGTAGAGCACCTACATTGAAATCATTAGACGAAGGTTAAACATGAACATTCAAGCTACATATTCATCACAACAAGCATTCAGAAACATATATGTTGGGTAAAAAAATAATTTTTCCTTTCTGTTTACTGCCTTGGAGTCTAAACACATTTTTGAGTGACTTTAGGGGGCAGGCTTGGCAACTGGTGGATTTGACACTCTTCCTTCAGAAAGATCATTAACTCAACAGTTCCAAACCTTATTAACTTTAATTTCTAGGCACTTTCAAAAACTTTTGTTGAAGGATATAAAATTCATCCTGACTTAACTTTGTCTTAACAAGAAGATGCAGTTTGTACTCATGGAAAGAGGGTAGAAATTTAAAGTTGCACAAGTGAAAAACACTGCATGTGTAAGTGGAAAAGGATTTGTCTAAAACATATTTTTTTAACTTACTCGTTTCAAATAAGCAAGTTAAAGGGTCACTGTGTACTTGTCCTGACAGCATGTGCAGCTCTCATTAAGATAAGGACCAGAGGTTAACATTTCCAAGATGTGTGCCGAAGTCAGGATACAAACAGATCCCCTGGTCCACTGGGTCACACACTTCTGAACATGTTCTTCAGCATAGTCTCCTTTCCTTTTAAATGACCCATTAAAATGAAGTTTCTTATACAGTCTCTTCTAGTGTATCTTAACAATTGTTCTCATTTATTTCAAATTCAGCCATATTTATAATAAACTTAATCTTTTGGACAAATTTCCTTCTTTCCTTGGGCCATTATACCTGGATAAGTGAAGGGAAATGAGAGACAGAAGCTTTATGGGAACAAAAGGATTTCTTGAACTGCTAGGAGGCAGGAAGGCCACTATTCTCAGATAGTCAGCCACTCTTCTATAAAGCTTTGGCTTATCTTGGACTCTAGAGATAGAAAGGCCCACGCGTCCACACCCATGCCAGGGAAATCGTGGCCAGTGGTCCTGCTTCCCTGGAAGATGGCTTTTGTGACACGAACAGGAATTACAAAAAGCTGGTAGTTTGCTGACATCCAGATTCCTGATTGTCTTTGATATAAAAGTCCCCAGATCCTTAATCTGTCTTCCAGGCATTTTCAATCCTTTGACCTATAAATTTTTCCATAGAAATAATAAATGAATAAGTTTAGTGTTGCAAAGAATTAAGTCTCCCAAATATTTTTTGCCATTATGCATTTACCAAGTCGGAACCCAGGTTTTCATATTTTCCTTTGCCTTATCACTGTAGGTCTGGGCTCTAATAAAAGACATAAGAGATATGTATTTTGATTAAGAATTTAGGGCCAGGCGTGGTGGCTCACGCCTGTAATCCTGGCACTGTGTGAGGCCGAGGTAGGAGGATCGCTTGAGGTCAAGAGTCCGAGACCAGTCTGAGCAAGAGTGAGACCCCCCCATCTCTACTAAAAATAGAAAAACTTAGCCAGGCGTGGTGGTGTGTACCTGTAGTCCCAGCTATTTGGGAGGCTGAGGCAGGAGGATCACTTGAGCCCAGGAGTTTGAGGTTGCGGTGAGCTGTGGAGCCACTGCACTCTAGCCTGGGCAAGAGAGGGAGATTCTTGTCTCAAAAAAACAAAAACAAACAAACGAAAAAAGCATTCCATTAGATACCTCCACCTGGAACAGAATAGAGACTCGAGAAATATTCCCACACATATATGGCCAATTATTTTCAACAGAGGTGGTAAAACAATCCAACAGGAAAAAGAAAGTCTTTTCAACAAATTGTGCTAAAACAACTAGATTGTCTTGTGGAAATGAAATGGACATTGATCCTTACTTCACACTACACACAAAATCAACTGAAAATGAATGATAGGCCCAAATGTAAAACCTAAAATTAGAAAACTCTAGAGTTAAATAGACAGAAGAGAAATCTTAGGACACAGAAACCAAACTCTCATAAAAGAGAAAACTGATAAACTAAACTTTCATAACTTAAAAATTTGCTCTTAGATAATGTTAAGAAAGTGAAAAGATCCTAGCACTCTGGGAGGCCGAGGCGGGCGGATCGTTCTGAGCTCAGGAGTTCGAGACCAGCCTGAGCAAGAGCGAGACCCCGTCTCTACCAAACAATAGAAAGAAATTAATTGGACAGCTAAAAATATATATAGAAAAAATTAGCCGGGCATGGTGGCACATGCCTGTAGTCCCAGCTACTCGGGAGGGTGAGACAGTAGGATTGCTTGAGCCCAGGAGTTAGAGGTTGCTGTGAGCTAGGCTGACGCCACGGCACTCTAGCCCGGGCAAAAGAGTGAGACTCTGTCTCAAAAAAAAAAAAAAAAAAAAAAGAAAGAAAGAAAGTGAAAAGATAAGGCATAGAATGGGAAAATATCTGCAATATGTATATCTGATGAAGGAATGGTACCCAGAATATATAGAGGATTACAACAACTCAATAATAAGAAGACAATGCAATTTTTCTAAATAGGCAGAAGATTTAAACAAATGCTTCATAAAAGAAGTTACATGGATGGCTGATAAGCACATAGAAAGATGCTCAGCATCATTAGTTATCCAGAAAACACACATTAAAATCACAATGAGATACTGCTACACACCAGTGAGAGTGGCTGAAGTTAAAAAGAAGACAATACCAAGTGTTGCTGAAGATGTGAAACAACTGCTGGTACGAATGTAAAATGGTACAACTACTTTGGAAAACCGCAAGTTTCTTTAAAAATTAAACACACACCTAAGATTAAACCAATAATTCCACTCCTAGGTATTTATCAAAGAAAAATGAAAATAGATGTTCACACAAAGACTTGCACGGGAATGTTCACAGTAGCTTCATGTGTGATAGTTTCAGACACGAACCAAATGCTCAACAACAGGTGAAGGGATATACAAAGTGTGGCATATCCAAACAGTGGGATTATCAGTCAGCAATAAAAAGGAATGAACTGCTGATGCTCACGACATAGATGGCTCACAAAATCTTTATGCTGGGTGAAATAAGTCAGACAAACAAAAAACTGCATATTATATGTTTTCATTTAGATAAAATGCTAGAAAATGCAGACTAATCTATAAGTGGCAGAAAGCAGCTCAGCTGTCCGAGGCAGGGGTGGAGGTGGGTGAGAACACTTTTTGGATGATAAAAACGTTCTGCACTTTGGCTGTGGTGGATTCATGGATACGTGCATTTTTCAAAACTCTGAATCGTACACTTTAAATAGGTGCAATTTGTCGTATACAACTCAATAAAATTGTGGTTTTCAAAATCTCCAATTGAATATTCTTCAGGCCACTCGAACTTCACATTTCTCAAACTGAGCTCAACCTTCCCCTGTTTGTCCTCTTGGTTAATAGTCTGTCTTGGCTAATGTCTTTACCATCCACCTTACCAGCTAAGCCAGATACCTCGGCAGTCATCTGTACTCTTCTTTCATTCATGTCTTTAAACTTTTCCTCAAATTTGTCTCTAATTCTTTGTTTTTAATTCAGAACAGTATATTTTTTATTGTGGTAAAATATACATTACATAAAATTTACCATTTTAACCGTTTTTAAGGGTACAGTTCAATTGCAGTAAGTAAATTCACAGAGTTGTGCAACCAGCACCACCATCCATCTCTATGACGTTTGTATCTTCCTCGTTAAAACTTTGTACCCATTACACACTAACTCCTCACTCCCCTCTTCCTCCCCTTAGCCCCTGGCAACCATTCTACTTTCTGTCTCTATGAATTTGACTGCTTTAGGTAGCAGAGTATGTGACAGTATATATTCTACCTCATATAAGTGGAATCATTCAGTATGTGTCTCTTTGTGAGTGGCGTATTTCACTTAGCATAATGTCCTTAAGGTTCGTCTGTGTTGTAGCATGTGTCAGAATTCCCTTCCTTTTTAAGGCTGAATAATATTCCATTGCATGTATATACCATGTTTTGTTTGCCCATTTATCCATCAATGGACATTTGGGTCATCTCTAATTCATCATGCCCACAGCTACTACGCCAGCTAAGTTTCTCATCATCTCTTGCCTGGGTTATTTCAGTGGGCTGTTAACTGGCCATCCTTCCTCCTTCTCTCATGCACCTCTGGCTGGCATCATTTTTCTATAGTAACAATCCTGTCTGCCCACTGCCAAAAGACCTTTGTGTACAATTTCAAACTAAAATGGGATTATATTTTAATGTTGTTCTCCAGTTTGTGTTTTTCCATTCTACTTCTGAACAATTCAAATTAGTAGAAGTTTCTTTCTTATTTCAATCCAATATATATTTCCTGGTCACTTTCTCCCATTGTTCCCAGTCCTGCCCTCTAGAGTGACACTGAATATTTCCCTCTTCTCTGTGGCAGACAACCCTTCAAATATCTTAAGATAACCATCGGTCTTCTTTTTCCAGGCCTTGAGTCATTCCTCAGATAAAGCGGTTCCCAGGCCCTAGCTGTTCTTTTCTGATTGCCGTCCACTTGGTCAGTGTCCTCAAAACCAGACGCCTAAAACAGAATGCAGTCCTCCAGGTGTAAGGTGGAGTGGGACCACCGTCTCCTTTGTTCTGTTTCTCTACTTCTGTAATGCAGCCTGGTGCGCCCTTGACCTTTTTAGCTTCAATACTTATGTATATTAATTTGGAGTCAATTCAAAAATTCATGGTTTTTTTTAATGAATTTTTATGACACCAGTGGGCTCCTGAAGAATGAGTGGCCAAAGGAAGGAGAAAGGGGGGAAGTTGAAGTTAGGAGAAATTTGTCCTTAGCAATGTTGCCTATTTATTCAATGTTTCCTGCTCCTGATAGACGCAGATCACTTCACGCCACCCCTCCCTTCAGGCCTAATATCAGCTGTGTGCCAAACACGAGGCCCTAATAAATAACTGCCTTTCCAACAGTCTGCCTAGACGCACAGCCTGGCACACGGGCCTCTCCCCGGCACCCTCAGTTCTATCCCTGACAGCCGTGGGCACTTGTGGCAAGTGATTAGAAGCAGGAAATGTTGGCAATTGCCATAAAACACACTCATCCAGGAAATGCATTTATGTAAAAGTATCCAACAGTTCAGACACTGAGCATCGAATAAGAGCCTTAGCCAAAAATGTGTAGGAGAACGGACCAAGAAAGCAGTGTGCTGGCTTGCCTTTCTCTAGGCAGCCAAAAAGCTAAGCCATCAAGGGGAGATGATTCTTTATAAAACAGGTGTTGCATCTTTCTTGTTGGATTTTCCAAAGTAAAGTACAATATATTCAATGGGCAAGGAGGAGGATTGCTTTTCCAGGCAAATTTTCTAGAAACATGGGGTCATTTAAGAGGATAGACTCCATTGAACATGTTTGGGGACTTCTTTTTCTGTATGGTCAACTTCAGGCAGATGGCTATTTTCTCCTCCTTTCAGACATTCCTTCCATCTGATCAATACTATCCTATCCCTTACCCTGAAACACACACACACACACCCCCAACATTCTCATCATGCCCAGAGCCGCACATGTAGTTCTTCTTTGATTCCTCCCTCTCTTCTTAGAAATTCAGTGCTCACATTCCTCTACACAGGCGAGTCAGCCCCTCCGAGGCCTTCGGCCTTCCTTCCCTTTAACTGTGAACAGAGACTTCGATCCTTGGTCAGCTCTTCTTTTTCCAAAATTATCCCCTATCTCTTTCTAGGGGCTCTTTCCCCTTTGCCTTTCACTGTAACCAGGTTGCTCCAGAGTAGAAGACACGCTCATCCACACCACTGCACCAACCCATCCCTCTGTCTTCACTCGCAGCTGGACACCCCGACTGATTACTCTACATTGATTCCATTTTTTTGGATCCACCG
>RJWJ010007445.1:0-57579 GCA_004363605.1 Indri indri
TATATATATATATATTTAGTTGTCCAGCTAATTTCTTTGTATTTTAAGTAGAGACGGGGTCTCGCTCTTGTTCAGGCTGGTCTCGAACTCCTGACCTTGAGCAATCCTCCCTCCTCGGCCTTCCAGAGTGCTAGGATTACAGGCATGAGACACCGCGCCCCCGCCTGCGAAATGTTTTTAACACAACTTTAAAAGAGAAGAAGTATATGCAATTCCAGGCAACTGCCTTTATTTTTCCATGCCCTTTCTGCCTCCAATTATAAGACCAGTACTGGCATGACTTTCTAACCTGTATCACATGGTAAATTTTCATACAGAAGTTTAAGAGGAAACTTATCAACTGACTAAACATAAAACTAAGGATTACAAAAGAGGAAACATTTTTAACACAGAATTACTTGAAATCCATTCAGTTCAAAATTCTAAACTGCTTATTACTGAGTGCAAAATCAGCAAAGAAGTACCCCATGGAAGATGAGTTTTTGGAAAATATACATTGAAGCAAAACATTCCACCGCTAGACACTCAGGTACCTCACACCTCTCTAAGGAGATGTGATAGGAAGAATTACTCGCTTGGGGCTTTTGAGCTGAATTTGTGCTTCATCTAGTTCAACTGTTATCTTTCTTTATCAAGCTTTTCATATCATAATGATTTAAAGTACAAAAGTAGCATTTTTACTGGAAGAAGAGCCCTATGCAACTTGTATACACTGTAGTTATGAGACACAAGGGGCCCAACTCTCCAGGATCCCTACAAGAATCACCTACACCATCCTCCCTCTAGTTACCATTTCCTACCTCCCACAAGCTTCTTACTATGGCCAGCAGGGATGATCTTCCGCGATGTGTCCCTTGGACACACAAAGCTTGCTCTCACCTCCGCTGCAGTTATTGTTTTGTTCTCTCTGCCTGGAATCCTCTTCCTCCAGATAGCCCCTTGGCTGACTCCTCACTGGCTTCACAACATCACAGAGGCATTCCCATCAACCCAGGATAAAATAGCTCTACCCCAGACCCCCAGGCACTCCCTGTCTGACCTGGTTTTACTTTTCTCCATGGCATTTACTAACACCTGGCATATACTTATGAGTTCCACCACCATCAGTCTACCTCCAACCATGTCAGCAGGGACTTTGATCACTACTGTATTCTCAGACCCCAAACACTCTCTGGCACATGGCAGGCGTACAATACATCTTTATAAAATGAACATTTTCCATGTAACATCTCAGCCCATTGTTCTGCTACACACTTATGAAGTCTAGCTTGCACTTGAGACCATTTTTGATAGTCTCACTTCATCAAAACTCCACACGTTTCAAGGACTAGGTGGATGGTAGCTTCAGGAAAATGATCCATCCCTCAGCATTAAGAGAAATTGTGCAAGGCTCGGGGGAGAAAGAACAGTTTTTCTATCATCTCACTGCTATCCATGCACGCAAGGTAGAAATTCACTGTCTTTACCACCCTAACTTGTCCTGAGCAGTACTTATTTGATCTCAATTAGAGAGAAGAGCCCTGAGACACTGAGGCATCCTTTTAGAGTATGGGTGACTTTGCTTTTGTTTTCTAATCTACATTAACATTTTCTTCCATTGGGCTATATATACCTACTAGTGATGGAGACTTCCCATCTCATACTGGAAGACAAAGCATTTTCATTCCCTTTGCCGCTGTGGTAAAACCTGTTTCAGAAAACACACGGATGCAAGTTTGTGCCATTAAAAAGAATTTGAAGCATGGTGACAAGTTAACTTTTGAAGAGTTAGTAGTATAAACCCACTTATCTTCATGTCCCCCCAAAAGAAAGAGCATGTCTCATTTTTCATACCTTTACTTAGAGATAATAATTCCAGAAACTCATAATAAATTTGACTGAGGACACGGCAGGACTTCATCATTAAAAAGAAAGAAAGAAAAGCCATTTCTCTGCATTATTTTTCCCTTGTAAACATTTTCTCCCCTCACTTTAAAAAAGAAAACTGGCTGCCAAAGAAAGATGCCTAAAAGACTTTTATGAGTGTCAGTCTGTGAAATGTGTGTTGTCTCCAATAAAAGATATAGTCATTGAGGTGAAAGGAACAGAGAGTGGCTTTATAGCTATTCCTTTTCCTTCCCCTAATGGACTCTCATCCCATCCTTTCTTTCACTTGTCTACAGGCAGGTGCTCAAAGAGTTATGTAAGAATATGGATGGATGAATGAATAAACATATGAAAGAATGAAGGCAGGCATGATCAGTATACCCTCCTATGAGCAGGCTCACTCCAAGGCCATGAGATTTTTTTTTTTTAACACATTCCCAAGCACTCTTAACCCATGGGCCAGGATAGCCTGCCCTCACCTAAGTCAAATTCTCTACCTACATTTGAAAAAGGAGCGACTTCTCAGTATGAAATCCCTTTCTCGTATTCTGAAAATTAACTCCTCACCCAAATATAAGGTTTTATGCACAGAGATGGCTTCTCCTACTTCTTTACTTAGAAATTTTGACCCTATAGAAAAAGCATCCGGAACTAGATAAAGAAGAAAAATATCAGTAAATACAGATTCTTCTCATTTTACTTGTCTACGGATTAATTCTGTACCAGAGAGAAAAAAGAATCTTCAGAAAGGTTGATGAAAATGCATCCCTAGGACCCAGATGTTAACATACTTTTCCCTCCCACTCCCATTTTCAAGTGAAAACATTAAAAAAAACAGGGGAAGTTACATGAGTAAATTTGTTAGTGCATGAGATCAACTGAAAACAAGGAATTCCCCTCCTGGACTTCAGCGGCCTAATTAAAACTCATAAAACACAAATGACTAAGACTGCTCCCATTGACTTGTGAAATAAGAAGAAGTAGTTAATTTTGTATTTCAATATTGAGAGGGCCAGGCCTCGAAGATGTGACACTTTGTAGATTAGAAATGAGAAGGCCACCTCTGAGACTCTCAGGTTTACTCAACTTTTTATTCTGCTTTTCTGCCACGAGTACATATATTTACCATCTGTACTGGCAACTGCACTTATCTATGACATGGGCATGATAACTGCACCAATAGGTTGCCACAAGGATTAAACAGGTCCATGCAGGCAGAACACTTAAAATAGTGCCTGCCCAGAACACAGTACAAATGACAGCCACCATCATCATCACTGTTTTGCTTAATCTTACATTAAAAAGTCATATAACTGAGAATGGATCCTCAGGCTTTAGGACTAAACAAGTCTGTTTCTGAAAGAATTTGTTAAGGAAATGTTAGTGTGTTAAGCATGTGCTTCATACATGTTATCTCACACAACATGCCTCTGCACTACTTCTGATGCTCCATGCTCTGAGGCTTAGGAAAATAAATCAAGTAGCTACTCAGCTAGCAAGAGACAAAGTGAGCTTAAAGGACAAGTCTACTTATTTCCAAAGCCTATGCTTCTTAGGAAGTAAACACTTCAATGGATGCTGTGAACAGGCACCTTTCTTGGAGTCATGGGAACCGCCGTCATACTTGATACTCCCTTGGAAATGTCTGAAGGTTTGGAGAGTTGTTTCAAGTATTAAGAGCTTTGCAAGCTCCCTGCAAAGTTAGTCTGGGTCTGTACAAATTTACTCTGTTTCTCTTCATTTTAAGAACTCTAGTTTCGCTTCATATATCACACAAATCCTTAACTGAGAAAAATCAATGAATTTTCCCTTAAAACATCTTTTATCCCTCTCCTTTTAGGAAAGGCAGGAAAACTAAGCTTTCTTCCAGTAATACCACCAACGATGGTTTCAACAGAACAGGTGCCTCAGGGGAATTAAACTCCTCCCTGGCAAAAAGGGAAGATTCCTTTATAATAAAGCCTTAGCTGGCTCTTCGTAATCAATGACTCCATCCTCTACCTTAAAGTTACACTGCTTTTATTAAAAGTTATTACTCATTTAAAAGAAAATGACTAGAAAAATGCCAATTGTTATACTGACTTACAAATGCATATTAAATTCAACTTTTGTATGTGTATAATCTGTTTCTTTCAGAATTAATCTCAAGAAAGAAAATCAACTATGGTGATGTATTTACATAACCAGATTGTTTACAGTTAATAATTTATGTGTATTTTTTTACTTTATGTTGTAGATTATCCTAAATACTTTGAAATGTTTAACACAAACTAGAATAAATATAGGATTGAAAGACAATAGGTTACAGTTGAGAATTTTAACAACTTGAGCCAGGAAATGTCCAAGATTAAATCATTTACATTCCTTAATATAATACATAAAACAGTTGTTTTTATATTGACTTTTTTAATTTTCAAAGGAAAAAGGTAGCAAGTAAGTGGGTTTGGGATGTTTTAGCTGAAATGACTTACATACAGTTCCCCACTTCTCTATCTAAACTGAAGGTACTTCAGAAAATACAAGTGTTTACTTTACATGTTCTCCTTAGTAATTTAAAATCTTCCTGATTTAAAAAAAAATCCAATGAATATATTCAAATTTGGCTCATTTTCCCCTCCGAAATGAAGACATCTATTCTCCAAATTCTATTACAATCAAAATCATTTAAAAAAGAAATTCTCATAGCTGTGGACATAAAAATGGTAACAGTAAGAGAACTTCAAATAAACTTTTGTTTATTTACAGCAGTCTGAGATTAACAGGAGGGAATGAGTTTGAAGATGGGAGATCAAAGAGAAATACATTTAGGGCCTTTAAATTTGTTGAAAGGTAACAATACTGCTAGTGTTTGACTAAAATTGTCAGACAGAGACAAGCGCTAACAAAGAAAATAAGCAGGGAAGAGGGATAGGAAAGACTGTATCAGTTTGGAATTTTTTTTATTCCTAGAAATATATGGGGGTTGGAGAGACACCTTGTATCTGTTTTTGAGAAGTACTGTTATAAGTATCCTTTCGGGTGAAGTCATGAAGTCATGCAACTAAAGTTCCACAGGCTGCCCGATTTCTCCCTAGGGGACTTACTGTGTCCCAGTGTTGCTCCCATGCCAAGGAGCTCCAAGGTGACCCACAGCCTCTTTAGAGCCCACACCTCCTGCTGGGTAAGGGGCCCCCAAAAAACATCTATAAAAAGACTTTCCCCACTATTCAAGAAAATTTCCTTGGTGTTAAGGATAGAGTTATTGTCTACATCTTAATTTTTCAAGATGGAAAAGTCAGGCTGATTCACTGATGGACATGATGTTGGGAAGCTTGTGAAGAGATTAAAAGTCAAACTTCACACTCCTGCCCAGGAGAACCTGTTACAAGCATTCTACAATAGCCCCTGGTAAAATGACCATGGTGGTGATATCATCAACTTTTGATGACATGAGGCACAGGGTGACCAAGAATAAAGTAGTTGAAACGCCCCTCTGACTCAGTCAAGAGTTCCAGTGCCAAGTCTCCAGGCCCGTCTCCAGGTCTGTCTCCAGGCCTCTCCTACCTGAATCAGGCTCATTAAGAGAAGCCTGAGGCTAGACTGCTTGCTTTCAAATCTTGGCTCCACTACTTCCTGCCTGTGTCACTTTGGGCAAATTGCTTCACCTCTCTGTCCATCAGTTTCCCCATGTAAAATGGGGATAACAAGCACACTGGCTATACATAGCTTTCGTGAGTTAAAGAAGTTAACACGAGTAAATTATTTGACACCAAAACACATCTACTGAGTACCTACTGTGTACTATGTGCCAGGCAACTGTTCTTAGATGCCAATGATTTATTTATAGCAGTATCTGACACATGAGAGCTCAAAGTATGTCAGTAATTAGAAATCCACAGGCTCTTACCCACCACTTGGATTATTATTATTTATTATTTTATAAAGGTAACAGGGTGACTATTCTACATAGTATATAAAACTCCAGGAGAGTCTTATACAGTATTCCATGATGAAACACATTAGTATTTCTACAGTAAAACATACAATGATTCATACTTAGTGAGCTAAATAAAACTGTAACTAGCCTCACATCAGTTCAGGTCAGGATTTCTTGCCCATTTTTACATTAAAATCTTTTGATTTTCAGAGCTTTTTGGATTTCAGAAGAGATGGTGGACCTGTATTTATTAAGTAAGGGGCAAAACCCACTGATATTTTCTTTTCCTTTTCTACCTTTTGGAGGCGCTAGTGACAAAATAAACAGTCAAAACCATTTAGGAGTAAGAAATAGGAAGTCCTTCAGGCATGGAAAATCCACGACTACATAATTAAGCTATGTCAAATATTAATCTATACAATCCCCTTTCTCCTCAAATACAGTGTTCCATAGATTCTCGGTCAATGAATTCATTTCCACAAACAACAGGTCTCAAACAATCTTTATGGATTTTTAAAGTACTTTTGGATACAGGATAAAATACTTAAGTTTTATCATGATTTTAATAGTACAACCTTGTCTTTCCCATAGGAAAAAAAGACAAAAACTATTAAATGACACATCAACAACTGGTTTAAAAACATGTGCCTCAAAAGAACACAGTATCCTCTATAGTCAGCCTGGGGGAGATGAATAAAGGTTATGCCAAAGTGGTAAACCATCTTGCTACCAAAGGAATTTTCTCCACATTGCATTTTAAGGAAATATTCACAGCTCTTGAAGAGCTATACAATAACTGGTTCAAGATGTTCTCACTGCTGGTCAGTACTGGATAAAAGATTTGAAAGAACCCGTGGAAACAGGCTTCTCCCACCTCTTTATTGCTCCCATGTGTTGTTATTTATCTTCCCCAACTTTTCTGACCCCTTTCCATTTATTTTACATTGGAGTATTGCTTTGTTCAAGACCCATGTTTACCACTCCCATGGCAATCCCGTACACAAAGACAAGTCAGGAAGACATGAAACGAATGGAGATACTGATGTTGCTTCACGGTTTTTCCCCTTCTCATTATCCTCCTACTCAATGAGACTGTAGTGGGAGGTCTGAATGACATTTCCAAACCGAGAATTTAAAGCTACATTTCAACACCCAAGTACTCAGTTGTCATAGGAACAACACTGTGAGGCTTATCTGGGTTCTAACAAACAGCCACTTGTTTCGCTAGTGATTAAAGCTTCCCCTTCAAACCAAATATATACACACATACATATACAGATCTCAGAAGAAATTTTAATTGGGCAAAATTGTATATACCGCAACAAAAATTTAAGAAACAAGCCTAAGGGAAAGGCATTTCTATTCCTGAATATGCAAATATCAAATACTATTTGAGGGAAATTATTTTGAGGTCTGTCACTTGACCGATTCCCTTCAGCACAGTCTGCTGTTTTACATACCCACAAAGACAAAGACATATGCACGTTACTATCTTTTAACAGAGAATACAAAAATGCTAATAATTTCAATGACCCCCAGGGAGAATTCAGGGCAAGCTATGTTGTTCATTTTATATGTACTTTTAAAAATTAATAAATTGAGAACAGGGAATGGCAAATAGAATTGAAAACATGAAGTTCTCAATTCTTCTGGGATATACTTTCTAGCATTTACTGTTCCAGCCTGCTTCTATCACATTTTTGCCATTCGAAACAATGGTTTCTAAATGGATGAGGAAAACCTAAAGATTACAAAGAGGCTTTTCTCCATCAAGCATAGCAGTATTTAGCCAGATTATTAAATAAATCATGTTTTGCCCGAGTATTTACATGAACTACAGAGCTGAAAACACAAGCAAGCAGTTGAATATAAATTACCCATAAATATCTTAACACTTTGTTGCCATTTTTCTGTCTTCAAGATTCTAAAACCTATAAATTCATGTGCTTCAGGAACAAGTGCCACGCCTTAATTAAATCAAATGACTTGTGATATTTACAAGTTTGTATCACCAATTTCCTGATTTATTGGAGGACCTGCCCTTAACAGCCATGCTTATCTTGTCTTTTTATCTATTTGTTCGAAAATAAACACTTACACAGAGTGTTAAGAGCTAATAGTCTGAGAAAATGACCTCTGAAGTTCTCCAAGTATATGAGGGAAAAAAAGATGAATTAACAGATCCACTAGATTCATCTCCCTCCCCTCCCACCCTCATCCCACTCCACTGCCAGCAGAAAGAAACTGCAGCACTGCAATCCTGTTTTATTATGCATTTTCCCTTTCGAGTTAAGGATTTTAAGATTTCTAAAGTAACAGAATGGGAACCAAAAGTCAGAAAAGTAAATTCAACTTTTAATTTGGCTTATGGTATTTAAAAGGAAAGAAATAACATTATATCCTATATGCCCTAAAACTTGTAATTCTGTTAATAACAGTTTTAATTATATATATTCACATTTACAAATGATGATCACCAAAATTACTTATATAATTGCTAGCAGTTAAAAGAACAAAATATTTTTTCCCTCTGATTCTATATAAGTAGACATCACATGATTGCTTCTATTGACCAATAAGAAACTCGTAAAATCAGGTAGCCATCCACCATTCTGATACTCTTTACTCTATTCAACCTTCTTGGCACAATCATTAAGAAGCCAGATCAATAAATCAGACATTCGTGCCTAATATAAAATTATATTACCTTACAGGTCATCAATAAGAACCTATTGTACATAACACACAGGTATTCAAAGCTTCATTGTATTTTTCTGGAAACTTTAAACAGAGAGAGGCAAGCTCAGAATCAAGATTTATAAATTAAATGTAAGGTTTCAGAGAAAGAGACAGGCAGACGCATGCACACCAAACCAGTAAGAACTGCTAATCATGATCTCTCAAAATGGAATGGGCCATATAAATAGAAATAACCACCCTTTTGCTGTACTAATGTAAATCAAATAGAACAATCTTTAAAATTCATGATACAAATGTAAAAAAACTATTTACCATCATAATCTGCCCTTCACAATCAGGATGAAATATTTTCTGATGCAGTATTTGAACTTTCATTTCATGAAGTTCTAACTAAATACTTGACACCCTGGAGTAGAGGGGAGGGAGGAGAGGGCAAGTTGACTAATTCTAAAAGCATCCCTTCAAATTTCGTACATGCTATTCAGACTAAATGGAAATCTACATCCATGGAAATTTAATGCCGCAATTCTACTGAACAGCCCATTCTGATTTTATACTTCCATCCACTAAAAAGGAAAAAAGAAAAAGAAAACCAAAATCTAGTTGTATTACTTATGTCTGGCTAAACTGATAACATTCAGCTCATTTTTGTTAATTACCTGGCTGCTTCTCCGCCTTTATGCTATATTCTTGACCTGCTCTTTTTTAGAACTCCTCGTTCTGTTTATGTGTTCTCTGTTCAACACAGTTGTTAGGGGTCTGCGAACAATTTTGCAATTCCTACACACACATATGATATCTATTAGGGAGCAATGCCACTTTTCACTTACCAATTCTGGATAAAGCAGTATTTCCTGGTGACAGAATGCTGCTGCTTCCGTTCGCTAAAACTCCCTCTTCTCAGCTTGATAAATCTGATTATAAAACGTCTTTGTTCCAGATCACATGAGGCGCTTTTCCTACAAAAGTTTTTGAAGAGTTATCTGCACTTCGTTCCTGTGACAAAACGAATCAGAACAAGGGGCAGAGGGGGAACACGGAGTAAGTCCACACGAGTTCCTGGCAAAGATTTTTAGCCGCATTTTTCTGAGTTTAATCAGTAACCTATGTTAAAGTGACAGTTACCAGTTCAGGAAGCCAGAGTTTGATCAAGTCGGCCACAACCAGTTTGAGTGTCTTCCACTGGTGTGCAGACCCCAAGAAAGCAGTCACTTGGTCATCTATCACATGTGGCTGAATCACTGGGCAGACTCCCACCCCCATACCCCACCCCTACTGAGCAGCAGCCCTGGCAGGAGAAGTGGCCAGACTCCCGACCCAGGACCTCTTATAGGGACCCGCCAATTAGCTGCTGACCAATCGCAGCCAGCACCTAGTACCTAAGTCACATGACAGGGCAGTCCCTATGACTGCAGGATTTCTGAATTACTGGGGTTACACAAAGGACACTCATTCAGGAAAAGAGAAAAAAAGCCTTAAGCCGAAACAGAAAACGCCCAGGCAGCGACAACTCCAGCTTTAAAACAGGGAACACCCCAGCCTCACACAGTCAGAGAAAGAGCCACAACCAAGCCAGGATGGAAATCAGAAGCATGTCTGGCACATATTAAAAAATAATCCCAAAGCAGAGGCCGAGTTTACAAACCCACTTCAGCTATAAATCTACTCTTCCTTCAAATTCCTCTATAGTCTCCCCAACAATTTTACATTGTAAACTTTTATATTTTAAAAAGCTCCAGTGAACCTCTGCAAAACTGCTGTAGGAAAATATGCAAGACACATGAGTCTCTCCTCCCCATCCCCTGGAAATACCCCTAAAGATTCAAATTTGCCATGAAAAGGTTCTTAAATGAAATATATTTCTTTTTAAATAGTTGGATAAATTAGGCAAAATTAAACACCGTCAGGACAAATTTGTATTGTAACTGCCAGATCATTCCCCCCCACACACATACAACAATCATCTTAAACTATTTAAATCAAGAACATTCTTGCTAAGTAAATGAGCCCACTTAAGTGACCTAACTACCAATTTACTTTTATTTGAATGCCCCCAATTTCTCTCTTAAATACCTTTTATGTCCTAGGAAGAAATTCAACTGTGAACACCCCTACCATTTCTCTGACCTCCAAAACTGGTACTTACAAATGTTCCTTGTTTGGATCTGTTGGTTCTTCTCCCCGTCCCCCGACATTTGAGGTCAAAATATTGGCTCCACTTCATCCTTCAAACCTAAAGGCCCTATTTTGATCATGCAAGGCTTCAACAGCTCCTTCTCCCAGGAAAGCCCAGAACACTGTGCTGCTTGCCATTCCCAATTTATGGAAGGAAGTATTATGTCAAACAAACCAGGTGATGACTCAGACTGCCTCCCCCAGCCACGTTTTCCCTAGAATGGGAGGGTAGTGGAAGTGCAGCCCATTTGGATGTGACTCAGTTTTATTAGACTGGTGGCTGTAGCTGATCTGACAAGCTCACATTTTTTTAATAACTTGTACATTTACGGATCAGAACGCATGCTCTAATTGGTTTCAAAGAATAGGATCATGTAAACAAGAAACTCGCAAGATTATTTTTAAGATATGACAAGGCTCTGGGGTTCTGTACCCTGATATTTACGATTTCAGAATTGTGCATTGAAAATTTTACAACTGAGGCAACCAAATATTTGAGTTCACACAAGAGCAATAAACAGGGTTTATATGTTTAGGTTTACTTGAGGCCTTTACCATGAGGGACTCAGATTCTTTCCATCCTGAGGACTCAAGTTTAAGTCTGCCCACGTGGCAGGTTCTTCAGGAAG
This sequence comes from Indri indri, assembly GCA_004363605.1. Classification (NCBI taxonomy): domain Eukaryota; kingdom Metazoa; phylum Chordata; class Mammalia; order Primates; family Indriidae; genus Indri; species Indri indri. The sequence goes on from RJWJ010007445.1 coordinate 11,287, forward strand.
TGGTCAGAGCCATGTTGCAGCTTTCACTTTTGCATTTACTGCAATTCACACTCTAACCTGGGCAACTCACACACAAGCACATACACAATACAATCACATCACAAAAAAATCTGTATAGTCCTTTAATCCCAATCTGTCTAAAAACTGCAAAATAAAAACTTGAAAACCATCTAATGTCATCTGTGAAGATTCCAATTAAATAAATTGACGTTTAGGCCCTAAGAGTCTTCCTCTTCAGTAAAAAGTTTACTACCAAGATGGGAGTGGCATTACATGGAGTAAATTGTTCCCAGGTATTACGCAGACAGGAAGAATGCAGTAATAAGAAGTGCAATTCCCCACAAGAAAAATCTGGAAGGCTTGGGCTGAGCAGTTTAACTACAGTTATCTCTTTTCGCCATACTTCCTTTAACCTTGAGCAAAGTCAGCAACTGCTCTGACCAAGGCGTGGCATTTATTGTTGATTACGCCTTGATGGATAACTAGTTTTGCAATAATATAGAAAATACATTCTACTTTTATAACATAGGAAAATGTTATAGTATCTAATTTTCAAATCGGTAGATGAGGGCAGAGAAAAGGTATACACACTGAAACAGTGTAAATGCAGGAGTTGACTATATGCTTTACAGACCATCCCTTCAGGGTTTTACTAAAATAGACTTCACATTTCAATTTACATACAGAATTGATTTTCAGAAATTAAATTCACACAAGCTATTTAGAAGTGCATTTCTGAAATACCACTTTTGAAGTCTTCCTATTTTAACTATGTGTACATATTCCTCCCTTGGTTATTAAAACTCAGTTATTAAAACTCATTCATACTTCGACAGCATGTATTGAGTTTTACTGGCTTAGAGACAGTTACTGTCTTATAATACATAGAGAACATCAAATCTATAATTATATGACTTTCAATGAAAATAAACACAGGCTATGAAAACAGAATGTTAATAAAATCAAACACCTAAAACTTTGGCATGTAAAAGGACCTATAATATCTTTTAAAAGCCTAGCTTCTGGAGCCAGACTTGCTGGGATTTGAATTCTGGTTCTGTTGTTCCTAGCTGTAGCATCTGGATTAAGAAATTACTCTATATAACTGCTCAGAACAATGCCTGACAGGTAACTCTGGAGTCATACAATCGTCATTCCCTAAGTAACATTTCTGAAAAATACAATTTCATAATCTTTTTAAAAAGAATCACTTGTAACTATCTTACTAATGATGACAATCACCTAGCCACTCCATATTTTCCTCCCAACATTTCAGCACTTAAAATACTCAACTTTTACATGAGAGATCTGTTTGGGCCTTTCTCCTCCAAACTTCCCCACAGTCTCCTAAAGCCAGTGCAGAATCGAGCTGAGGCCAGACAGGGAGGGCATTTAAGAACTCCCATTCTCATTGGCCCTGATGTGTCAAGACATCGGAACGGGTCATCAGCCAGGAAAAGAGGTGAACAGGTCAGAGACTGGGAGAAACGCTACAGAGTCCTGTTGTGTAAAGAGCACTGCCTTCAGTCATCAAAAAGAGGCCCCTAATCGGAGACGTGAGGAGGTAGGAACAGATGTAGAAAAAAAGTTTCAGAGGTCTACTGTTTATTCTCTCCACAGGGTCATGACAAAAAACCCTGCCACATTTATCCTAAAGGAAACCCGGAGAGTTGGGTGGGGAATCTCAGTGTGCATTCTATTCTATGCTGTCTTTCATTAAAAAATTTTATTTCTTAAGCAAACCGTATGAATTTCCATCTGCAAACTATATGAAGCCATTTCAAGCATCCCACAAACCCTTCAGTGACAAAAGCTAATAGTTTCCAGTCAGCATATAACATATTTGAAGAATGATAAAAGGACAGCAACCAGACATCTCTGAGGTACAGGCAAGCTTTATAAAATATGGAATTCCTCAAATATGGTGCTCTGCACTGCTCAGGGTGGGAGGGGGAGTGAAGTAGTTCTGTTTTGTTTGAGGGTGAGCAACTGCTTTATCCAGGCAATGTTTCAGAGACAGATGGTAACATAATGGGGGAAAAGCCAGCAAAACGAGGAAAGGGTTGTTGGGATTACAAATGAGTGCTGGGGGAAGGCTCCATTCTGTTCCCCTCCATGTGGGAGCTTGGTTTGAAGACACACACAGACCTGACTCAACAGTTCAGTTCAAGGCTGCTGTGGAGCTTCCTGTTCAGGGCCACTCCTGTCCCAAGAGGTCAGAGTAAAGACAGACAGCATGGGTTCTAATATTGGCTCTAAGATTATTACACGTGGGGACTTGGAATAGTCACTGCATTTCTCCAAGGCTGCCTCATCCAAAGAATGGGAATAAAGAAGAAAATACAAAGAAGGAACAGAAATAGCTGCCTCAATAATGTTTGCCACCACCATCGCCTCTCTAACGGCAAGCTGCCACCCTCAGTACTAACCTTCCAACCCCTGGAGGTGGGAAACAATAATTTCAGGCTTCCAAGTCACATTGTTCATTTGAAGGCAAACGAAGTGACTTTATCACCTATGTTTTACAGTGATCAAAAATCTCTGGATAGCTGCTATATTACTTTGGAGTATAGCAAAGTATCCTACTTTGAAAATAGATGATTCATTTTGTATACAGCATATGTAACATTCCCAATATTAGAAATTTTTCAAAGAAACCTGCCCCCATGGCTATGTGTGCGCCTCTATAGACATGCACACTAACCATGTCTGGTGTTACATAAGTCAATGTGAACATTTTTTATGAGACCTGGCCTGTTCCAAGCTTCTCATGTTATATAAGTAGCCGCTTTGCGCCTGTCTTCCTGTAATGATTTCAGATCTAAGCAGTATACTTTGCTCAGAAAGTTTTTATTAGTTGTCTTCTTTCCCCACCCATTTTAAAGAATGAACTGACTCAGTTTTTTGATGGCAACACCACTGGGTGGGAGTGAAGATGGGAGTGGGCAGGGTGGGAGAAAGGGAGGATGAGGAGGAGGAGGAGGTGGTGGGAGCCAAGAGCTGAATCACAGCCATGTGAGTAATCTTAGTCTTTTTTTCTTCCTAAGGGTATGAATCAAATTAAGCTTGTTTTGCTGTGGGTGAAGGAAGGGAAATATAATAGCGTGAATCAGGGCAATTATCAAATATGCGCCACTTGCTAAAAACTAATTACAATCACTGCTTTTTTTTCACACGTCTGCCAGAAGATGCCAGAGAGCTTTTGTTAATCAATATAATCCTTTACAAAAATTCTTAGAGTTTGAACTTGATTATCACCCTCTTCCCTTTAAAAATTTCCTTTTACACATGAATTTCAGAAACAGGAATTCTTTCGGAGCTTCTGTGAGATAATCTTTGGCCCTTGGAGATAAGTGTGAAAACAACAGGGAAAATACTGGGTAGAGACCAGGTTACACACCATCTAGCCATGAGCACTATGCTGAATTTATGAAAACAATTGCTCAGAAAATGAATTCAACCTCTCAAGAGCATTCCAATGGGAATGCTACATGTAACAAACCCTTAGGGAAAAGTGGGCATTCCTTTCATAGTAGGTGGTGGTGAACATGAAGTTGTCAGAAAATTTTTGAATTGCCTTAGGCTGAAATAGGTCGGTCTTCATCAATGTAAGAATTTACTAAGAGTAATATTAAGAAAATGATGGATCAAAACATATTTAAAAACATACCTGTATTCCCTTATTGTCCTGAGTGGAGGGAAAACAACTTTAAAAAAAGGAGGAAAAACATATATGTAGAGTTATTACAATGGGAATAAATATGCCTATCTAAGGGGAATGGCTTGAACAAATAAATATTTTCTACTCCCGGTCAAGTCTTTGCATTAGGAAGTCAAGAGGGCATATTTTGGACTCTGACATTCTGGTATATTTTTACTACACAAATGAGCCGAAAAACATTGTCCTGTTGGTCACCTACCCATGATTTTTTTCCTTTTAAACATAGGCACAGATAATTCTGTAGGTAGGCAAATGTTCTCTATGAATTTAGTACCCTTACAGAATATTCTACACACAAGAGCTCACAGAATGTCTTTATCACATTGCTGGGTTTTCTGAAGTTCATGTCTATTTATAGGACTGTTTTTTGTCCTAGTACCTTTACTGGAATCTCCAACTAAATTATTTGAAGACCACTCTGAATAAGCCAAGGCTTTCAATTTCTCTATTTCTGTGTGTTCCTCAACTTGGAAATTTTAACCTGTAATGATGATCTCTTTGGGGATGACAATTTGTATGCCCAAGTTTACATGTCTCTGCTGTTTACATAACTTAGTCTGTTGGGGTTTTTCTGCTCCCCAACAGGCTAAACGTTTGAGACTGAAAGTGGGGGAATGGTGTTTTACGTGGGCAGAATCAGAATTTTTGAAGACATAATTGATAGTAAGTGTTAATAAATTTAAAAGACTAGTCTCAGCATATTCACATAGCATAGTCACTAACTATGCTGATATGACCTGGTTCTCATCTAGCAATAAGAGAAAAGAATAAAAAACAGCAGCAAAGACAACTTGGAGGCCAGACATCTGAGCACGGACAGAGGCAGAGGTGAAGGTGGAGGTGGAGGTCTTGGATGGGAGGTGATGAAGTAAAGGAGTCAGCAGAGACAGAAAACAAGGGGTGAGTATTCGGATTGGGTAGACAGGGGTATCCCGGACCCTCACAATGCGGACATCCTAGAAGTCTGGCTTTAAGGGATAGAAGATAGCACAGGGTGTCCAAAAGTACAAGTGAAAGGGAAATAAACAAAACAGGATAGAGAAACAAGAAAAGGAAGGCACTACCCTCATTTGAAGACTATGATTTTAATAATGAGCTTTAGTTTCCAATCTTGTACCGAGTACCTTCTATCATATTTTTCCTATAATTTAACCTCTCAGCTCACCCCCTAATTTACCTGATCCATCATTATCCTCTCTCCAGGATGTGGCCAACCTATCAAAAAACTGTAGCCTGAGGCGAAGCAGCAAATAGGATGGGGGAGGCGGCACAGGTGCTGAAACTACTGCAGGATTACAGGATCTAGATGTATTTAACTAGAGAAGGCAGAAGAAAAAGCACAGAGGTACCTAATCCATTGTCTGATGTGTGGGTATGGAAAGCCCTATCATGTAGAAACTGTACGGAGGCCCTAAGCATAGGAGGGTCTTTAAGAAGAGCTGGAATAGGGACCTGGGAAGGGTGTCAAGGGGGTAGTCACCCTACCCAATGAGTGGCTGACCTTAAAGTCCCTTCCAAATGTGATTCTAGAACCCCAAGTTGATCTATTTCAAGAGTTTTCTGGAGTGTCTAAAATCACTCTAAAATGATTTCTTCAAAAGATAGCTGTGCTGAAGCAAAAAACAACAAATCAATGGAGAGCTCTAGTCCACAAATTAATTCTTGAACACGTTTTAACCATAAGTGATGATTTCCTCTAGGTCATGAAAATCAATGTATGTATGAGTTTCTCTCCACCTCTGGTCTCACCTTCTGTGACCAGGAACCCTCTCTAAAGTGAGGTGGCTAGCTGTATAGTATGACAAAACTACCTGTTCTCCCTATTCCTACCCCAGCAGGTCATTGGAAGAGAACACGATCCTTTATCAAATACTGCAGCTGCACTATAGTTACGGGAGACGTCACCATGGGAAGAAGCTGGGTGATAGATACTTGAGACCTCTCTGTACTATTTTTGTTCACTTCTTAGGAGCCTACAATTATTTCAAAAGAAAAAATTGAAAAAACCTGAAGCTGTCTGAAAAAATTATCTTCAAAGGAATCACAGCAAAAGTCAAAACTCACTACTAGATAATTAGTCCTAATGACACTAGTTCTCTGCTTAATGCTGGAAGAAGACATTCAGTAGGGAAACCAAGAAACCATAACATAAGTGCTGGGCTAAGCTCTCCCTTCCTTGTTTAATTCATATGGAAGAGAAACATTTGTTCTCTTAGAAACTGTTAACTAATAACTATAAATGGCAAAATTACAATTTATAAATCAGTCTTAAAATTCTAAGATCTAGAAAAGAGACCCACCCTATTTATTTCATCCAAGCTGAAAACTGCCGACTGTAAGACATTCCATTATTTTATGTACCATTAGGAAAGGAACAAACTATGACATAATGACTTAAAGACAATCTTGGGTGACAGTCAAACTAGCTTCTCATTCTCTTGTCCTGGGGGATTTCTTCTTCTGCCTTCAGTTGCATTGCTTGTTGTATGATCAGCAGTCCTTCTACATGTAACTCAACAAAACATAACATGGCTTCAACTACTTCTAACTTTCTAGTTGTTGCTATGAAAGAAAAGGTAAAATTTCAATCATTTCTCCAACAATGAACATTTGCTTCACTAATATTAAATTTACTTCCTGCTGCTCTCATGACTTCCTGTGCACACAATGACATTTTATTTCAATGCCAATGAAATTTTATTCTAGTAAGTATGATCTTATTGAGAACAACTCAAATGGCAGGTACACTGGCTCTTCCATTCCCTATAGCCTATTTCTTAATGCCTTGCTTAGAAAGAGTCACTCGCTCGTTCAAAAAATGTTTATTGAGTACTTACTAATCTCTAGGTATCATGCTTGCTTCAGGGGGTACAGCAATGAACAAGGGACAAAGTCCCTGCCCTAATGGATTTTCCAGTCTAGAGAGGAAAGAAATGCAATGAACTGCACAATATGCTTGCTGGTGATGAGTGCTCAAGCAGGATAAAGAAGATAGGCAATCCTGCGATGCAGGTGGGGGCAGCTGTTATTTTGTTTAGGGTGATCAGTGAAAGAGGGCTTTTCTGATAAAGTAGGCATTTAAACAAAGATCTGCAGGAAAAGAGGAAGCAGACTCCATAAATATCTAGGCAACAAAGGAGAGGGCAAGACAGAGGAAAGAACTTGTGCAGGAGCGCTGAGGTGGGAGTGTACCTGCTCAGTTATAAGGACAATAGAGAAGGCAGCGTCACCACGGCAAAAATAAACAAGGCAGAAGGAAGATGATGATGAGATTGATTAAGCTGGGCAGGGACAGGAGGAGCACATTACACAGGACTTTCTAGGCCATTGTCTTTACAAGGGCCACTGTCTTTACTCTGAAATAGAAAACCCTATGAGGCTTCTGACTGGGAGAATGGAATGATCTAAGGATCTTTGGAGGGTGATTCCAAAGGCAAGAGTGTAACAGGGAACCCAGCTGACTGATCCAGTTGAGAGATGACAGTGGTCTGGCCTAGGTAGTAGCAGTGGAGATAACGGGTACTTGGTCAGATTCTGGATACATTTTAAAAGAAGAGCAGACAGGATTTGCTGATACAGGTAGAAGTGAAATAAAGGAGCCAATGGCAACTCCAGAATTCCTGGTCTGTGCAATTAAAAACATGGTGTTGCCATTTACCAAGATGGGGCAGGCTGGGTATGGCAATGGTGAGTAGGTATGGAGAAGGGAGTGGAGAGTTAAGTTTCAGACATGCTAGGTTTGAGATGCCAATCAGACATCCAAGTAGAGACGCTGAAAAAAATTGTAACTGAGCACAGAGTTCTGAGATGATAATCGCCAGTGTTTAAGTGGCATTTAAAATCAAGAGACTAGATAATCTAACTTTGGGAGTCAGAGCAGTTAGAAAATCAGTGGGAGGACTGAGGCACTTGAACATGAGAAGTTGAGGCAATGCCAGGATGATCAGCTAAGGAGACTGGCAAAGAATACCCTCTGGGTAGGCAGAGCACCAAGTGTGGCATCAAGGAAGCCAAGTGAAAAAATGATTTCACGGAAGAAGGCAGGATTGGCTGGGCCAGATCCTGCTGGCAAGCTGAATAAGAAGACGACTGGGAACTCAAGACTGAATCTGAAACATGGAGGTCCTGGATGATCCTATTGGAGGGAGAGTTGTTTGGGATGGGGAGGGGAACACAAAGGCTAACTGGAGTGAGGACTGCAGAGCATGAGAGGAGAGGTATGCAAGGCAGTAAATAGAGAAAACTCTTTGAAAGAGAAATGGCACAGCAGCTGGAGGGAGATGGGGGTGGAAGAAGAGATGACATATGGATAATTACAAGAGCCAAAGGACAGATGTTATGATCTAGTGCACCACGGAGAGGTTAGCCTTCAGTGGGGCAGACCAGGAAAATAACCCATGAGCACTCACAGAGGTGTGCCAATAGGTCCCCAGGTAGGCATATGTGGAAGCTTCTTCCAACTGTGTCTAATTTCTATGTCATGTGTCTAGTTAAATCATTCTCTTTCGATATAGGCTACTTTGTTCTCCTCTGTGACTTTTTACTGTTGCTGTTGCCACAGTGGGCTATAGTAAGTCCACAGCCCAAACCAAATTTTTTAAAGTAACTAAAAAAACACACAGACTTTATTGGTGTTGATGTCACCCAGAGTGATCTGTGGCTATATATTCAAATATCTGGCAAACGTTAAACCACAAGCATTCAACAGAGCTGTGCGTAATAAACGGCGCTTGCTTTTTGTTTACACAGCTAAGAAACACAAGGAACTCTAAGCAAACTGCATCAATATCAAATAATACTGCGAAGCCACTGCGACAATATCTATACCTTTTGTATCTTATTCACATTGTTTAAAAAAACATTTAACTACACGGCTTATGTGGATCCATCATCTGGAATCATAAGACAATCTTCAGATTGTGTGCATCTCCCCAGCAGTGACACCGATTACTCCAGTCGGAGGTAGTACCCCAGCACCCCTCCACCTGTGTGGTGCCACTCTGGAACTGGCAAGTTGGCAGGCACCAGGCAGAGTCTATCTGTGGCCACAGAACTGAGACTGACCTGAGTGCTTGGTAATTGAGGACATCAAGCCCTACCACTGAACTTGAGCTTTAGGCAAAACAGGTGCCTGAAAACGACATCAATACTTACTGCAAAAATGGTCTATGGCACGTATTGGCTATGAAAAATAGTACCAAAATTCTTAGAACATTATCAATGGCCAAAGAAAAAAATCAATTGGCTTACTTGAATTAGTTTACCCTAGAGGCAGAACAGCAGCAGAGTGAGGTTAAGATATTGAGGCAGGAGGATCGCCTGAGCCCAGGAGTTTGAGATCAGCCTGGGCAACACAGTGAAGTGTGACAGAGGAGGATAGGGGAGAGAGGAAAGAAAGAAAGAACACGGAACACCCAGGTCAAATCCCAGTTCCACCAATTTACAAGCTGTGTAACTTTGGGCAACTTACTAAATATCTCTGCACCTCAATTTTCTGTCTATAAAACAAATGTAAATAATAGTACCTTTTTCATAGGATTATTGGGAAGGTTAAATGATTTGTTATATGCAGTAATTATTACAATAATCTCCATCCGTCTTGAAATTTAAAACTTAGCCACAAAAAAATTAGCTAGAAGTAGCATGAGGACCTTTTCTAGAGAATTTATGAAGCCAGGGGATAAGCATATTACATATCCTTGGGACATCAGCTGTACTACAAAATTTGAGGACAATAAATAATTTGCAATGATAACTTTTAAGTTGTTTGCATGTAAAAATATTGCTACAGTGAAGATCAGAATATAAAATTCCTATTTTAGGATAAAATGGAGACTGGAAATAAACTCTCTGAGGTTTAGTGTCCTCTAGTGCAACTCCAGAGGGGAAATCATGTTACAAGGGCTCTCCCATATTGAATCCCTAGAACTAGATGAAATAGACCTAGAAAAGTTCAGTGATTTGCCTAAGGTTAAATGAACAGCAAGCAGTGGGGTTACGGCAAGTAAACCAGGGCTACCAACTCCCAGTTCAGCCATCTCTCCACCTTGACCTGGGATATGGGGTCTCCCCTAAATCATACTTAGCTACCCAATAAGAGGTGCCATGTTGTAAGTACTATTTCTTAATGGGAAACTCTGGTAGTCTGCAGGGTGTTTCTTAGAGAACTTTGTTCTCCACCCTAAACCTTGCCAAGCACCCCAGCCCTTCCTGACTTCCTCTATATCACATGATTCCAAGTTCCCAAGGATGCTCCAGCAAGGCCTGTCGCCACTTCTCCCTGCATGTCCTTTACTTTTAGCCCCAGACTTAAGATACAGGTAAAAGGAACACGAGAGATGAGTGAGACAAAGAAGATGGTACACGTGGCTCCCATTTTCTAAACTATCTATGTTTGGAGAGAAGCAAGGAATAGATATGTCCTCCACATAGTGGTCTCAGGTTGTGAAAATTTAAATCTGTATCACCTATAAACTCTGTGCTCTGCCAATCAGTAAATGAAATATTAATTTACTCCTGCAACAAATATTTATTTTCAACCTTAAATGATGTGCAGTGGCTGGGATCTGGGACAGTAGATACATACAGGGCAGAGACCCTGCCTTCCAGACTTCACGATGCAATTGTAGAGACCAGATACCAAGATCAGGAAAAATGAAAATAACATTAAGGCAACACGCAGGCTCCAAGTTAATGGTACAGACAATACCTTAAGCTTTGCAATGCTTTCTTCACAGGAAATTTATGAGAAAGCCCAACATGTAAAACAGATAAAGTCGAGTTTCTGGTAGAAGCTAGAAGAGCTCCTATAGGCAGCTCTGTTCTCTGCTGCCTGCCCCCAGCTTCTAAAGCCCCCAGTGCCCAGCCTTCAGAGAATTCCAGGAGGGGAGGTGGGCTGTGCTTTCAAAGGTGAATGGCACTCCCATGAGTGGGAAAGGAAGAGCCCACTGGGCAGGAAGGGCCTCCAACACACAGGTGTAGAAGCAGGGAACAATGCCCCAGGTGGACGTAAGGAACAAAGAAAAGAGCACAACTGTCAGGAAAGGAAGGTTCATGGATGGAAGGGTTAGAAAAAGCTGGCGCCACAACTTCCCCTTTCTGTCTGAAATTCTAATTCTGAAAAGCATACCAGGGAGCTATGCTGGGATGTCCTGCGAAGGGCCGAATGAAGGACATAGTTCAGGAGCAGCAGGGGGTAACACTGCCCATCCCAAGCCAGCTTCTTGTCCTGGCTCTCACCCAAGGCTCCTGAGGCCACAAGATAACCCCTGTGAGGAAAAGCTGAGAAGATGAGGGAATCCCAATCCAGATGGCCTCAAGGGCCAAAATAAAAAAACAAATGAGAGACCGAGGCCAGGGCAGGTTGTAGAATATGTGTCCCTGTTTACCACCGCAGACATTTCTCAGCAACCCATCCCCCAATTCCAACTTTGCCATGTGAGGATGGAGGTCTATGGGGCCAAACCTTGTTTTTCAAGAGGAAGAAACATCACAAAGTTTGTAACTGTGTGGACTAAAGAGATCTTGCCTATAGGCCAGTGTGCAGTTCCTACATTAGAAGAGGGCTCTGGGTCTGTCTGGCCTACTACACTGGCCCCAGCATCTTGCTCAGGATCTAACATAGGTATGTACTCAATACGTATCTGTTTAATCAGTGCAGGAGAACCAAATATTAGATTAGGCAGCAAATTGTAAGCCAACTTCTTTCTTCCCTCCTCCATCACAGAAACAGTGCAGCAGATTAGGAAGGGTAGATGGAGTCAGCGGGTTCTAAGTACTGGGAAAGCTGTATATAATTTACTCACCAAGTCACTATTAACACTGCCAGAGTTACTGAATCTGCCATCCACACTGTAATTCTTCAAGCTCTTTTGTTATGCGTTGTATTTACCTCAATCCTAATCTAATTCTTTTCATTCTTTTTCCTTTTCACCTTTTATAAAGACCTCACTTGGGGTTTTACCAAGAAAAAAACCAAAATCACAAAGCAAACAGTGTGTGCACACACAGTTCAAATATTAAGGTGACGGGGGGTGCTACATCTATCTCCAGCCTCAGAAAAGCACTAAAACCTCAGCCCTGAGCCTCTGCCTTTCAGGAGGCTGGTCCTTGATAAAGAACTGGAAGGGATGCTTGCCTAACTCCTGAGATCACTAGGAACATCTCTGGTGCTCTTGCATCAAAATGTTTTCCTGGGGTTTTTGAGATGTATCCTAAGTCTCTGCTCTCAACAGCTCAGCTGGACTTTACAGAAAAAGAAAGTGTGAAGTTGGAGGGGTCAACAGTTCCAGAATAAACAGAGCGAACGTTCTATCAAAGGTACATCTTGTACATTGAACAAAATAACTGTCAAAAAGTAATAAGGAGATGGTTCCAGGCACCCAACCACTAAATTGAGACCTAATCAGAGCTTCAGGGCAAAAACCAAAGTGTCCCAGAAATGAGCAGATCCTAAAATTGTCAGGACAAAAGAAATTCTTGATCATCTTACTGACAGCATTCAAGACCTTTTTGGAGGCTGGTTCAAATGCACTGGTGTTTATAACTAATTAATCACAACCAATCTGCAGATTTCTTTATTCCTTCTCTACTCCCACTGCTTCACTTGATTAGCCTAACAACAACCAAAAAACAAATAAATAAACAAACTCTGGAGATGGTGCTCTATTCAGACGCTGTGCAGGACAATGGAAGGTGTGGGCCAACTTTTAGGGAAGCGAAAAAAGTGGGGATGGTAGTAGGGATGATCAGGGGACAGGCTACATAGAAAAAGCCCCTTCATTGGAGGGTTTAAGAGAGCCAGGTCTAGCTGAATCAGGAATTTCCATCTGTATCACTCTTCAAACGCTCGCCTTCTACTCTCCTCTCCTGAGCTGGACCCACACCCTATTGGCTACTGCGCTTGACCTCTAGGTCTATTCAGATCTTCCCCCGACTTTCTAAGAACACCAATGGTAGTTCTGGAACAGAATTTTAGTTTTATCTATTTCTGCTGCCTTTTAAAACATATTTTTATGATGGAAATTCTCAAAGTATATATACAAAAACAGAGTAATATAAACTCCATGTGTACCTTTAATCAACTTCAAAAGTTATCCTCATTTTCCTAGTCTCTTTTTTTACCCTATCAACTACTTAATAAAACTTTATTTGAATAAATTTAGGGGGTAAAAGTGGAGTTTTGTTACATGGGGATATGTTGTATATTGGTGAGGTCTGGGTTTTAGGTGTACCCATGTCCCGAATAGTGTACACTGTGCCCAACAGGTAATTTTTCATCCCTCACCCCGCCTTCTGAATCTCCAATGTCCATTATTTTGTTTCATCTATCCTCTTCCTGCATTGTTTTTTCTCCCTCATTTTGAAAGTCAATAAAATTGGTATTGAGAGGATATGTGCCTCATTCAGAGCCTCCCTCTTAGAAGCAGATATAAAACTGGAACTGTACACTTAAAAATGGGTAAGATGATCACTTTTATGTTATGCATTTTTACAATTTTTAAAAATTGTAAAAGATCCTTTTGAGAGATTAAAATTGAGGGAAAACAAATTAAAAAACAGACCCTGAGTGACAGCCACTTACCACCCATCTCAGTAGATTTTCTCACCTCAGGAAATTAAAAAGATCAGCAGGAAAACAGATAAGCAATTGGATATGTAAATCTTTTCGGGCCAAGAGAGATTTTTAAAACATTATTTTAAGTGGATAGTTAGGTTGTTTTGTATTTTTCTGTAGAATTTAAACTGTTAGCAGATGAAATGTTAATATGCAGTGTACAAGAACAATCTGTATGTCCGTGTTTCACATTTTTTAAAATAAAGTATGAGGAAAATTTGTATTTTTTAATATGCAACTTTAGGGTCTATAAGTGACAAGATAGCTCAATTAGTGATATTTTATATTCTCATACACTTTTTTTGGTAGAGAAACTGGTGGTATCTTTTTAAAGTAGAATTTTAAGACGGCAGAGATCGTTTATTTTCCAGGTAACTAAAGCATGTCACAATTAAAACTGAGAAGCAGATATCTGGTTTTCTCCCTGGACTATATAATGGTTTTATTGTATAAATTCAGCAGCCAAGAACATTGCATTTGCTGTTCCTTCTCCCTGCCCTTCCAGTTCTGGCTTAATCCCATCCCTTCTCGCATCTCAAATATCACCTTTCTTAAAGCTCCTAACACAGCCCGCCCCTTATTAATTCTCCCACCTCTTAAAGCTCCTAACACAGCCCGCCCCTTATTAATTCTCCCACATTGCAACTTTATCTCCCTCATTCGCTTACCATAATCAGTTACTCTCTATTGAGTCTTCCGCCATCTAGAATATAAGCTTTGTATCAAGGCAAGGTCCTGGCCCCCCTCCCACCCCGCAGCATACCCAGTGTCTGAAGCACTCATACGCTCCCTAGCTAGGTGCTCAAAAGTAATCCTGGCATGCTAAATGAACTACTATTGGTTTGTCTGACACTCTTCCTTACTGCACCAATCCTCACAAATCTTCCCTCCAGGTTTCTTCTCTCGCACCAGCTCCATCCCATCTCTTCATTGATTTTAGCGTTCTGACATTTAAAACAGTGATAAGTCTAAGAATGATGTATTTCCCCAAATAACTTCTGTTATCTTTTACAAATCTATGACCACATGGAATGCCGTAGAAGGGAACCTGTTGGGATGGCAGATGAAGCACAGGGCCTCTCGACTGCTACACCTTGCAACTCAACCTCAAGTCTTGAGACTCGTATGTTCAAAAATAGATCTTTAAGTGTTTTATTAACAAGACCCCATATATTAATGCCATTTGGTGCTAACAAAATAGTATCTTTATGTTACATTATATTCTGTCTTTGCCATCCCATTATTTTTTATGCTTAGCAACAATCTAAATAATGCTAACACACAGTGTTGCACTCCTTACTGGGTTGATGGTATCTAAAGCTCACAGGCAATTCAATGGTGGCCTCTACATGCCATACTTCATGCAGAATGGCCACCAGCTAATGACTACCTCCATGACAGAGAGCTCCAGTGGAAATGGAAGAGGCCAAATTGATATAATGAAAAATTCAGGCTTGAGAAAAAGAAGTATATCCTGAAAGTGAAAACCTAAAAACAATGGACCCCTGAAATCACATGTAAATTAGTTGTTAGTAAACATAGTTTCTATTCCTTGAGATGTGTAGAAATAATATTTAGACATAGCTATTTGCAGGGATGGGTCAATCAGGCTAAAATTTCTTCCATACATTTCAGTGAGGCAGAGTGGACTTTTGTTATAATTTATTTTCTGTGTTAATTTTAAGTTATTGGTTGCTCAACCTCAGCACTGTTGCAATTTGGGGCGAGAACATTCTTTGTTGGGGAATGGGGGTGAGAGGAAGCTATGTTGTACACTGTAAGTTATTTAGTGACAATCCTGGCCTCTACCCACTAGATGCCAGTAGTATCTCCCCTCCCCAATCAAAACTGTCCACAGACATTGCCATATGTCCTCTGGAGGGCAAAGTCACCCTCAGTTGAGAACCAATGCTATTAAGTCCCCAACTACACCCATCTGTGTACTCTTTCCTCCTCCTTATCACCCTCAACCTAACAAAAACCAAACTCACTAATCTATGAATTGATTTTCCTTCAAATCTATAAATTTACTTCAATGAATGGTTGTGAAAAATTAAGAAACCATAAACAGAATGGGTCACCTGCTTCCAGGAGGGCACATAAGAGGCACTCAAGAAATGTTGGTTTCTGCTCTCTCTCTGTTAAGGAATTTGTAGCTTCTGAAGCAGATACCCATCCCTTCCAGGCACCTGATTTCAAAGGGTAAGCTCACGTATTTTGAATATGAGATTACGTTCAAAATAACATAACTAAAAATTGTGATTCCTTCTATCTTTTCTTTCCATAGGAGGAATGCAATTCCTAATTTTTAGAAAGAACACCTAAACTAAATAAACATTTAGCATATTAAAGGAAATGCTTTTTATGCTTCAATGAATTTTTGCCAGCCATGGTCTTAAAAACACAGCTCCTTCAACAATGATGTCTAATAAAAACATCTCGTATACCCCACAGTACTTACAGCCTCCCACCCAAGTTTCTATGGTGATTCTTGAACTCAAATGGCTTAAATTCAAACTACCTCGTAATCTGAAGAAAATCTCTTTCCTCATTTCTTCAATAATTTTTTTTATAATTTGTTGGGGAGATTAAGACCTTACAGTTTTTAATAATAAATGTTTTTTCTAAATTAAGAAATTAAAAATTTTGGCCCAAGACCATCTCAAATTTTAAAGGACTAAGGATAAGAATTCTAGACTGATTTTCTAAGACACTTTTACTTTTTGACAATCAGGAAATACTAGAAATTGTTCAAGTAGAGGCAGAGTTTAAGCATGCCATGTACCTGAAAAATCATCAGCAAAATATTAATCACAGCTGAAAGCTGACATACGCTCTCCCATGTTCCTTAGGTACAATACATTCCAGCGATTAAAAATACATTCCATTTCCTCTAAGTGCAAATTCAATCTGTCAAACTGGATGACAGCACCATAAAGCTGCTGAAATTCTGAAACCCAACCTGCTAAACATCCTGAACAGTACTTCTCTAAAGAAAAGTTAAGAAAAATGTATGTATGCTTTTCAGATGTGGAAAGGTCTTAAAATTACTTAAGAAGGATTTTTAAGTAATCCCATGGTAAACTCCTTAATATAAACACCATTTCAAATTCTCAATCTAATTTTAAATCTCCACATTTAGTGTAAATGGTACCCAAATAAAATGTTCCTTGTGTTCCTACGAACACTAAAGGGTTTAAGATCTACTGCAAGATCCCTCTAGCAGACATTGGCATAAACCCTTGAAAACCGTGGGTTGTATCTTTAAAAGGTGTCAAAGGAAAAGCAGATGAAATGCTGTAATCTCCACCCACTGTCACTTAAGACTTAACTGCCCACGCACTCCGCAGGCCCAGCCAGCATCCTGCATCCACCCTTTCTTTCAAGCCCACTGCATTAGACCATGGAAACTCAGGATGTGTGGCCGCAGCGGCCCCTGCTCTGGATCCAGCTGGCCCACCACGTGGCATGACCGTGACCTTAGTCACACTTCCTCCTGACATCCTGTGAGTGGGCTCAAGCTGGAGCCAGACCTTCCCACCGTGCTGCCCGCCCTGCTCCTGGAAATGACAAACCCCCCACTCCCTAAAACATTCCATTCTCAGTTTATACCAACAGAGCTTCCTGCTCCCCACCCCTCCTGAACAACAGGTCTTTGAATATCATTCACCACCCTGGTAACACCTTTAACCATTTAGCTATTAGCTATTAAGGGAGGTATGTACAACTTCACTTCAAGTTTTCACAGAAGCCTGCTCTTGGATCTTAGCTAAACTACTTTATTACCACATAATCAATCCTACAGGAATTATAAGCACATACAACATCCAAAATCTAAATCGTAGCACTGGAAAATTTGCACAAGAAAGCTTTCTTCATTAAAGAAGTACCTCTTCATTTAGCAGACAGGGTGTTTGCTAGATGCAGATTTACATAAGCATTATCTTCATGGTCCTTTTCTAAGTTGAACTAAAGGATTTCAGAAATCTTTGACCCATGTGCATAACTCTTGTCTTTGAAAATGAACTTTCACTTTAATAAAAGTTGAAGAGAAAAAAAAATACTCCCAATTAATTTTACTTGTAAAGTCAAGAAAGAAGCAAGTTTTTGTTTCATCAGATGATAGAGACAGTGCTGTTAACTGGCAGTACTAACCCTGGCCTTCTTCCTAAAATGTGTACGTGGGTCCTAAAGGATGGTTTTTCAAGCAAAGATGTAAAGCTGGGTAGAGTAACACTAAGGGGGTACTTAAGGCACCCATAGTTTAGATTCCTCATACTATTCTCCATATTCAAAATCAGAGAGAGGTGTCTGGTTCTGCCAAGTATGGAGTCAGCACACTCCACCCAGAGCCCACAGATCTTAAACCCAGAGAAAATGCACAAAATAGTTATCTTAGGACTCTGAAAAGTAAACAGGAGTAGACAGATTAGGAAGACCAGAATGTGAAACACCACCCAACTGGCAGTGAATTTCCTATTCCTTTTTCCTCCAGTGTGCCCAAGTCTGGTCTCAACGTGGTATCACCAGACACTAAATGCTGACAGAGAGAGACGAGTCAGGAGATGCTCTGTAGCTCTGGCTTGAGCAGCAGGAAAGAGAATTCCTAACGCTCAGAAAGAGTAGGGGAAATTCCCCATTTCTTCATGCATTCTGTTTTCTCAAGCCACAGCCCCTAAGTAACCCTGCAATGACAGCCAGTAGCAAAGGGAGCCCGCAGGACCACAACTCTGAGGGAGGACAACCTTCCTCTGCGTTCAGCAGAGTTGTGATTCTAAGAAGGTGGGGCCAAATCCCACCGTTTTTAGTGTCTGTGTCCTGTGGTTGCTTGGCCCTGGCAACATCAGCACAGTTGTGTAACATCATGGCAAAGCAAAGAAACTAAAGCCCACGCTTTCTACCTAAATGACCAAAAAAGAGAAGCCTTATAGAACTGGAAAGTACTAAAGGGATCATAGAGGGGAATGAGCTCGGCAAAGAAACCCCACAGAGTTGTTTCTGAACTCCCCAGCTCACCCCCCAGGTTTGCACGGGTGGACCTCATCCATCCTAAACAGCCTACCAAAGACTTTGAGAACTGAATAGGGCTATAAAGGCTGACAGAGGGACTAAAGCTCACAAAAGGTGGGTGGGAACTTACTCTCTGAAATTAACCAGGTCAAATGCCTTCTAAACAAAAATATTAACATTCTCCATAGGATTTAAACAAGATCCAGAATCTCATTTAAAATGCCCTGGATAAAATTCAAAATTATTTAGCATGGGAAAAGATATCAACAGATGCCAAGGCCGAGAAAACACAGATGTTTGAACCCTCTGACAAAGGCTTTAAATCAGTTATTATAAAAATGCTCCAGCAACCAATCATGAGCAATCTTGAAAACTATGATAATAGAGAAAATCTGAGCAAATTAATAAAAGATATAAAGAAGAACTGTTGGAAATTATAGAACTGAACAAGAAAATAACCCAAATAAAAACTCACTGGACAGGCTCAATGGCAGTATGGAGGTAAGAGTCAGTGAACTTGAAGATAGATCCATAGAAATCAGAGGAAAAAAGATTTAAAACAAATAGGGTCTCAGGGTCCCAGGGGACAGACAATAACAGGTCTGCTACTTGTGTCATGGAAGACCCAGAAAGAGAGGAGAAAGAGTGTCATGCAGTACAGGAAAAATATATGACAACATAATGGCTGAAAACTTCATCAATTTCACAAGCCACATAAAGCTACAAATTTGAAAAGCAGAGTGAACCTCATCTAAGATAAACACAAATAAAACCATGCTGGAAACTAGAGATGAAACAAACAATTCTGAAAGCAATTAAGAGAAAAATGATACATTACCTATGGGGCACAAAAGTCAAATGGCTACAGGGTTTCTCAAGTGATTCTAAATTGACTGTGAAGTTATGTCTACTGTAACCCCAGAGCAGGCACTAAGAAGAAAAAAAAAGATACAAAGAGATACACAAGAGACTGATTAAAATAAAACACTACAAAATTTATTCAAATAACTCAAAAGAAGGCAGAATATGAGAAAGAGGAACAGAAATAGAGGGAATAAATGGAAGGCATAAATCCAAACATATCCTTTATTACATTAAACTCGAATGGTCTAAACACAAGAAATAAAGGCACAGACTGTGAGAATGCATAAACATACATGGACTAAATGCTAACAAAAATTCACTTGAAATACAATACAGGCAGGTAGGTTAAAAGTAAAAGGATGAAACAAAGAATAATATGCAAACAATGTTCAAAAGAAAGCTGGAGTGTCTATATTTAGACAAAGCAGACTGCAAAACAAAGACAACTGCCACAAAGAAGGACATCACGAAACAATAAAAGGGTAAAATTTCCAAGAAGACATGACAATCCTAGACATGTATGTACCAGTACGTACCCAACAACTGACCTTAGAAATACATAAACACACACACAAGCAAAAACTGACAGAACTTCAGGAGAAATAGCTAAACCTACAGTTATAGTTGGAGGCTTCAACACTCCTTTCTCAGTAATATATAGACAGAAAACACCACCAATCAACTAAATCTAATATTTATAAACATTCTAACCAACATGAGCAGAATATACGTTCTTTTAAAGTACACATAAAACATTCACCGAGATAGACAATACACTGAAATATATGCCTTTAATAAATTTAGAAGAACTGAAATAATACAAAGTATGTCTTCTGGTCATGATGAAATTAAATTAGAAATCAGCAGAAAAAGGAAAATGTCAAAATACAAGGAAGTTATACAACACTTAGTGAAAAAGTTTTTGAATTGAATAAAATGAAGATACAACACATCGAAATGTGTGATACAGCTCAAATGGTTCTTATAGAGGAAATTTACATTAAGTGTTTGTTAGAAACAAAAGAAGGTCTCTAATCAACAATCTAAGCCTCCACCTGAAGAAACTAGAAAACTAAGAAACAAAATACAGTAAAAGCAAGAAGGAAGGAAAAAAGGTAAGAGCAGAGAGCAATGAAATTAAAAACAGAAAGATGGGGGGGGGCAGGAATCAATGAAACCAAAAACTGGTTCTTCAAAAATATCAATACAATTGTTAAAACCCTACACCAAAGCTGATAAAGAAAAAAAGGGAAAACACGGCTTACTAACATCAGGACCAAAAGGGGGAATATCACCACAGATCCCACAGACATTAAAAGGATAATAAGCAAATATGATGAACAACTCTGTACATATAAATTTGATGACTAATAATGCTAATATTTTTGATGACTTTTTTGTCTATGTTCGTAAGAGATAATGGTCTGTAACTGTATCATCATTGTAAAGCTGGTCTGTTGGCAGATAAAGAAATAAAAGATTTCAGGAGCTTTGCAGGGCTTTGCCTTGAAGGAATATGTGAATGTGTTAGTTCACGGATCAAAAGCTGCCTCACCACAGGAGGGCATATCTCACTGCCCATCTCAGACCTGGAGGCCCGCCTGATGTTTCTGTAAGACAAGACAAGACTCGGAATGGGGTCACAGGTTGAGAACTGATCAAAGAATGCAGTCACCTGCAGCTAGAGACAATTAGGCTCAGGGACAGTTTCTGCTTCACTCCTGACCACTTGCCTCAATCAACAAGAAACCAGATAAAGAAATATATAGCCTCTATATTTCTGGTTAGCCTTTCTGCTAATTGATAATTTTATCTTAGGACTTAGAAGTTAATCTTAGAAAAATTTTGTAACTATTTGCTCATGCAGATAATTAAGGGATCTCTAGAAACTTTTGGGGAGACTTAAAACCTAGATGAACTGTTATTATGTAAATCTGTAACCACTGGCAACTAATTGCTGCACCAGTAAATACTGATGCAGGACTTCCCTCGGTCACAGCTCACAGGAATGCTGGAGAACCCCTGACTCCCACCATCTTTTTAAACTATACGTCGTCTCTTGTCTCGGTTATTTCTCTATTCTCTATTATCTCTCTATTATTTCCAAATCTCTTGCGACGATCCTGCCTGGGACCTGTTTTTGCTGGGAGCGTAGCTAACTCCCGGCACTGGCCAGGGAAGACTATAGGGTCTCTTCTCCACTCCCTCTCCAACCAGAGTTAACTACCACTCTAAACCTGCTGAGATGCTACCTTCTGGGATTCCTCCATTTTACATGCAGCAAATACTAAGGCACAGGTTAAGTTATGACATGGCTGCTGCTCACATGTAACAGGGTGGTGGGGTTTTTTTTTAATTCTTTATTCTTTTGAAGAAAATTCAGCTGCTACAGAAAAAGTTTGAAAAACACTGCCCTCACATGTCCCAAAGGAGGTGACTTGGGATTCTGGCATGGGCCCCTGTGGAAAGCAATGGGCCAGCCATTCCTAACCCAAGGCAAAGTACTGGAGTGGAGTCAGCCTGGGTTTGGAAACAAAGTTGTGGCACCCAACTGACTGGCTGCAATTCTTCCCCCATTTAGTCACACACAAACTGGGACTCATAAAGCCGAAAGCAACCTCATAAATCTCCCTGCCCGTGTCCTTATTTCACAGATGAGGAGACTTCTAATGGGAAATTTCTACCAATGTTTGAAGTTATTCTTTTAGGAGATGTTTCCCCCACAACTGGCATTCTTACAATGGGAAACCTTCTACACTTTGAAGGGACAAACACAGTCAAGGAATCTGAAACTTCAGGTGAAAGTGGCTACCATTTAAGTTTTACAGATGGCTAATTACCAATGGGAAGGTTTAATAAAACAGACTCAAGTCCGTAGCCCAGGAACTGATCATTCCACTACAACAGGTCAGGCTCTCTTAATCAGAATGGTCAACAGATGAACAAAAAGTTGGTATGCAACTCCATATGAAGCATGCAGCTTTCTGGAAGCAAGAAACAAAATCAGCTAATCTATTAGGTGGCTAAGATAACTACTAGAAGAGATGTTCCTGGAGGCTCCTAAACCACATTGCAAATTGGGATATACTGACCAACTGGTTTGGGACAGAAAAGCAAAAGAAACTGTCGGGTGCTGTCATCACCATGAGTTCCATTCAAGCCACACCAGTAGCAACCAGGTGTACAACCACCTGCCTGGGCTCAATGCTTGTCATTTCATAACCTTTGAAGGTGCTTATTTTGGTTAAAGGTAATAAGATTTTTAAAATTCCTTTCATGTATTCAGCTTTAAAAATCACATCTAGCCAACTCTGATCAGGCAGAAATAATTTATCATTATCACAACAGGCTGTAAGGCTCTAAAGCAGAAGTTACCACAAAAGCTTAATGGAATTTCCCTCCTTGAAAATTATAAATAATAAAACGCTTTAGGTTGGCATTTCCCCCAGACCCTCGGGAGCTGGCTAAGTAACCTCAGAAGTACCCTGCTAATTCAGTAATTCTGTGAGTCAATGGGAAAATGACAGCAATTAATCTTGGGCTCTATGTTTCAATGCCTTGCTAGTGAAGAAAGGACATGAAGAAATATGTACAGATAAAGCTTCTAGTTTTATCTCAGAACCTGATAAAAATAACATTTTTACATATGTTCACTGCTATATCCCTAGCACCTACACAGGGTCTGACATCAAGTGGGGCCTCAAAAAAATGGTTTTTTGAATAAACATACAATCTCATCATTAGCCAAAAATTCTGCAAAACTAAGAAATAAGTGCCTTGAAACATATTTTTGTTATTATTTATATTGATATACAAATAAGAAAGGAAAACCCAACATCCATTTTAATATGTGCTTTCTTGGTATGGTTTGGTGAAATCATTTATTAGCTATGTGATCTTGGGCAAACGACTTGAATGCTTTCCTAAGTATCTATGGCCTCATTTCTAAAATAAGGCCAATACTCTCTTCAGCACAGTGCTGCAGTACAGGTGAAATGGGTAATACTATTTCAGAGCCTGGTACACAACAGATGTTCAGCAGATGAACACCCATGAGAGAGTATGTGAAAACCTCTCATTCTCCTTTGACTTCAAATACAGATCCTGAATAAAGATTTGTATCATCCATTTTACCTTCTGAGTTTCTTCCCAAAGAGATGAGTCCTTCACTCATGACAGCAAGGGTTCTCTACCCTGGATGTGATCATATCCCCCAGAGAAGCTTTCTAGCCAAATGACCTGCTGACTGTGACTCTCCAGAGGTGGGCGGGAGGAGAGGGACTATCTGGTGGGGTTCCTCACTTGGCCCTGAGCATCCAGGCCCTCCAGGAGCCCGGGTACTTGACAGAGGGACACCCAAAACGAAGCAGCAGGTGACAGGTAGCACAGTGCTTCAGAGACATACAAGAGGCAGGCACGGAGGGGGGAGCACCAGTGAACGATGGGTGGCCCAAATTAGAAGAACGTGAGCTCAGCTCAGAGAAGCATTCTTAATTTAACCAGCACATGAAAAGCAGTTTAGAGATGGCTTCTCCAAGCTGTGATCTGACAGAAAGTTCGAGTGAATATATACCTAAGCTTTCCAAAAAAACAGATCTGAAATTGGCTGGTTCATTTGGCCCAAAGTATAACATATGGATAGATCAAAATGCTGCTATAAGCCTCCGTTTTAAAAGCAGCATATGCATTTTTCCAATGTAACTGTAACATTTTTTAAAAAATCATGAGTGATATAATCAGATGGTCAATACAAAGCTGAGCAAAAGCATTTCTCTTAAAGAGGGCACTAATAAAGGAGAAGCCTTTCTCATCCTGACCTAGACAAGCCGTATGCTACTTTAGTTCTTTGTGTAACTTCATGGATGTCATAACCTTTCAGGACTCGGTTTCTCCATCTGTTTAAAAAAAGCAGGGAGGGATGGATCTAGCTAACTTTTACACTTAATACTCCTCTTCTGAAAACAGAAATCATTGTTACTTCCCTTTAGGCCAAGTATTTGTTTGCCAAATATGCTTATCTTTGAATATGTGGTTCCTGAGAAGGATGAAGAGCGAACAGGGTTTTTAAAGTAATGCAAGTTAATGCAGGCTTTAAACAAAACTTTCCTAGATATCTTGCTCATCCCAACACAGGACAGGACCAAATATCCCCCCCTTTCCTTTTCACCCCAAAACAGGACAGACCAAACAATATCCTCCGTTCCTTTTTAATCAAATTTCCATAACTCCATCTCCCAGATGCCGCAGAGCTCTCTTACATTAGCCAAGGCATATCTTAAGATAGAATAAATCTACTTATAGCCTGGGAACTCTCTGGCTAAGTATGTAGTTGGTTGTTATAACCACATGAGTGTAGTATCCAGTCAATTGCCTCACACTGCGGATAGCGAGAAGGCCAACCTGGGCCCAGTGCTGCATGCTGTTTAACACCCCTGTTCAGTACATAGTGAGGAGTGAGAGATATAGACAAAGAAATTCTGAGGCTTCACACAGTGCTTTGATTTACTACTGATGATGGGAAAATCACATATATCTTTAAGATATATGCAAATTATAATCAAGGTAACATACCAAAGATCCCCTTTGTCACATTCTCAAATAATAATGGAGGAAAGGTCAACCAGGTGCATCCAAAACCAGCCTATTTTAAAAGCACAGGGATATTTAAAGTACATGAATAAAAATGGATTTTTCATTAACTCCAATACAGAGAAAACCTTAGTACTCAATTCAAGACCGTACAAACTCTTCCCATAAGCCTTAAACTTGGTAATACTACATGCTCAGGGAACCCAACACAGCTGTGGAATATTTAACATTTATTAAGCACTAAGAACAGTAGAGTACATAGAAAGATCACTCACAGAACATAAGGATTCAAAACCACATAATAACGACCAATCTATGGAACAGTTCAACAGTTAACTCATTACAACCACCTTATCCTATAACTACGTGAAGTTTTCTTGATTTGTAGTGATAAAAGTCCATCTTTAAAATCTGGAAAACTATTACTGTAGCCAAAGGTTAACAAAGCACCTATAGTGAGAGTCAATAAAAGAAAACTAACTAGGAATAAGAGGATTTGTACTAATACACAAAGTGTCCACAAAGTGAAACTTCATCTCTCAATATTTCTAAGGGGACCACCCACAAACCCTTCCTTTCCTCACTGCAATTCATTTCTTAGGCATGTAACACTGTGCACAAAATGTCTAACTTATACCAATTTCAAACAGTTGTCCTAAAAAGCACAAAGCAATTTTTAATTATAGATAACTGCAAAAAGAACCAATAAAACTTTTTCCCACTTACTGTAAGTAATGAAGGGAACCAAAATATTACTGAAAATGCTTAATGATAAACTCAAGTTGTCAAAATAAGATGGAGGTTCATGAAAAATAATCACAACCCTACAAAACATTAACATAAAACTGATCCCTTAAGAATCCACTCTCCAATAAACCTATAGATAGAAAGTTCTAGAAGTGTACAGCTGAATAGGCAAATTCTTTATTTCTCCAGTTTCCTTCAGAATGTTTTCACATTGCTCTTACAGTTCAGTTCATGAGATGCAATACGATCTAGTACATTGTGTAAATGGATTCATTTGGAAAGCCTCCTTTCATTCATGGGTCTGAAAATGCTTGTTTCCTGTGTTCCAAAGGAGGCCATATTTATCATTAGTACATTTCACGAGATTTATTTTGCATGCGTCTCATGTAATTAGACACTGGCAAGGTCAGTCCTGGTATGGGGAACAACTGAGCAGCAGCAAAACACTCACTTGGTGGAATGCTTACAAGCCTACGATGATCAGTAATAAATAACAGCCACAAATACACAACGAAATGCTACACACACATTTCTGTCGGCAAAAAGGGCATACATAGTGTGGGACGAAACCTATAAGTCCCCCAGTGGCCCAACTGAGTTGCCTGGGTGGCAAAGAAATGAAAAGTTGGGGGGGGGCAGAGAATGGAGAGAAGGGAGAGGGAGAGAGGCAGGGAAGGAGGGAGAAAGGGGAGGGTAGCGAGAGAGGGAGAGAGAAAGAGAAAAAGGTTCCTAATAGCAGGTGAGAAACCTAAAAGGCTACTTTTTCTGCTTCCCTGGGTTGCCTTAAAAGCAGGCAATTCTGTTTTATGTTTGTTTTCACTTTCAAGTAACTTTACTTATACATATAAAGAGAGATTAAAATGGACTGAGAAAAAAAAACTGAGGGCCCAATTACATAATCAATGGAAAAAGCAACACATTTGCATCTCCCAGTCAAGAGAAGCATTCTGGGAAGGGAGACATGCTAGCTTCCAAAGGCACACAGCCTCTGAAGCTTGGCTACTTTATGGGTTGATCACAGCTCACAGGCCTGTTGGTATACTGGAGCCAGGGCACATCCATCCCTCCCTCACACCAACAGCAACCTGATGGTGAGCTTTCTGAAGAAGGGGTCTGTGTTGGTCAAGGCCCTTAGTGAGTCATTCCTCTTTGTTTGGGAGGCAATTTTATTTCATATAGCATAACCACATCTATTGGAGTCGATTTGGGAAAAGTGGAGCAGCAATAAGGAAAAACATAAATCATCTGTGGAAATTCCAGGGCTTTCTCTACTGCTTTCAGGCATACCAGAGTTCATGGTGGTCATTATATTCAGAAGCCACTCTAACAGTGAAAAAGGCAACGTTTGGGGGAATGAAGCCATAAACCAATAAAACAAGCCTCGGACTGTGTTTTCCAGACTTTTTTATTCTCTTCTCTCACATATAGCATGCTACTTGAAGGCAACAAAATCAGGAAGTTGTTTAAGGATCAGAAATCGCTTGCATTAGAAATATTTGTTTCAATACACAAGGCAGCAAAAAGTTTGGAATTCTTGGAATAGACAGTCCAAACTGTTACTTTAAAAACTAGATAAATTTATATGTCGCCACACCAACTTTTAAAGAACAAAGTATGTATTAGGCAGTGTAATTTTATAAGGTTTGTCATTTGTTTTAAAATTTCAGTTTCTCTCTCAATAGAAAATGTTGGCAAAACGAGGTTTACTTTTCAATTGCTTTTTGAGTTGTCATCCTTTCTTCTACCTGCCAGTGTGCCTGAGATTGCTGTACAAGTTAAGGCAAAATATAAAACTCCCCTATGGCTCAATTTCCTTTTAAGTAACATGAGAAAATTGTCAAAGACTTGTTCCTGCCTCTCATAACTTTTCAGAACAAGTAAAACTTACAAAGAACTTTGCAAATATAAACAGCTATTTTAAAAGATGGGGGGTGGACAAGCAGGATAAATACTTCTAGGTCAAAATTCTTATTTCATAACTACCTTTTAATTTTCAAAGTCTCCTATATTTTCAAATGTATTTTATAACAGCCACAATCCCTAGAGAAGCATTTTTAGTAAATGCTCTTTGAACTGAGGAAGAACTGTCTCAGATTTGGAGCCTAAAGAGACAGGATGACTAAAAACACTGTGGGATCCTGGATGGGATCCTGGAACAGAAAAAGGGCATAAGTGGAAAAACTGGTGAAATCCGAATAAAGTCTGGAGTTTAGTTAGTAGTTTTGTACCAATGTTAATTTCCTGGCCTTGATAAGTACACCACGGTTAACGGAGGAAGCTGGGCAAAGGGTATATGGGAACTCTCTGTACTATTCTTGCAACTCTTCTGCAAATGTAAAATTATCTCAAATAAAAAGGTTTTAAAAACACTCTTTGAATAAGAAATCAATTGCTACATGTTTTATTAAGAACCTAAATCTTCTAAAAGAGTGTATATTGCAATACGTAATAGTGAAATGATTCCACTAGATGGCACTCCATTTTCTCCAGTGACCAGAGATGCCTCTTCACATAACTAACATCCATCACCTGATAGAAATCTTTTTTGAGCTTATTTTATAGCTTCAATGGGCACCATGTCTTTGTATAATTTATTCTGTGATCCGACTCCCACTGTTTAAAATATTGTTTGCTGGCCGGGCGCGGTGGCTCACGCCTGTAATCTTAGCACTCTGGGAGGCCGAGGCGGGCGGATTGTTTGAGCTCAGGAGTTCGAAACCAGCCTGAGCAAGAGTGAGACCCCGTCTCTACTAAAAAATACAAAGAAATTAATTGGACAACTAAAAATATATAGAAAAAATTAGCCGGGCATGGTGGCGCATGCCTGTAGTCCCAGCTACTCGGGAGGCTGAGGCAGAAGGATTGCTTGAGCCCAGGAGTGTGAGGTTGCTGTGAGTTAGGCTGACGCCATGGCACTCACTCTAGCCCGGGCAAAAGAGTGAGACGCTGTCTCAAAAAAAAAAAAACATTGTTTGCTTTATTTTCTTAAAAGACTTCTTTCAGGATTCAAGCTTCATTATCA
Organism: Indri indri; assembly: GCA_004363605.1. Classification (NCBI taxonomy): domain Eukaryota; kingdom Metazoa; phylum Chordata; class Mammalia; order Primates; family Indriidae; genus Indri; species Indri indri. The sequence continues at coordinate 39,856 of RJWJ010007445.1, forward strand.
TTCCAGAATTTTAAAGTAAGGTTTGTGCATCCAGTCGTTCAACACATTTATTAAGCCCATACTTTGTGCCACCATTATCTCTGCAGTTTGAGGCAGCCCGTTCTTTGGTGTTGACCAACATAAAAACTTTTCCATCCTCCTACACACTTGAAAACTACATTAAGATCCAAAGAACGACTATGAACGAGGAAGAAGCAAGGGTTTCAATAAAAACTTCTAGAATCCTTTTTTATGTCAAAGCTAAAAACCAAGGTTCCTTTTTAAGTTAAAAAACAAATAGCTAGGAGTCTACCAGTTCCCATGTGGTTTGGTTTCTGCACTCTAATCATATTTATCTGTAGCATTTCCTGATCCATTCAATAACCTCCTTTATAAAACATTCCTGTCATCCACGCTTTTCAGCTCGCCACTGCACTGCTCTCTGCTGAAAAGCTGTAACGAACCCAAGACGCCAAGTTGTATCCAATACTGAAGTTTAATTTTAGGGGAGGTATTTCAAACACTGCTAATGTGAATTTTTTTAAAAAACTGATTAAACTCATTCAGTGTGCTTACATAGCAAAATGAAAATAGAGACACGCTATTTACTAACCTATTTCCAAAGTGTTAAACTTATATGAGATTGGAAAACTTTTAATCCCCAAGTTTTACAGAATAAGCACTTATAGTACTTCAGAATGAACTGGAAACAGTGATTCTGTATAAAAGAGACAATACTTATAACATCTGGCTCTAGTCAAAACCAAAAGACATAAAAACAGGAGACACTCTCAATTTGGATTAAGGTGTCATACAAAGGCCTGAGGCAATTCTTAAACCAAATGTCCATATAAATCCCTCTCTGAATTCATTTTTCATTCTCATATACCAATAAAACCTCTGAAGAGTAGAATACAACAACCAAATTGGATATTAAAAACTATTTCCTTTTTAAAACAATTTGCTCTAATTGTGAAAGCAAAATTCTTAGATGAAATTTCTCCTAAATACAACACCAAGCTCTACAGTATGGTTTACGCTGGAGCTCGAAACTTCATCTAAATTTACCACTGCTTTTGAAGAAAAGTGGTAGTATTAAGTGAGTTTGCTCTCGGCACCTCTTAACTCTGAACAATGAGTCAGTTAAATTTAAGACAAAATTAAACTTAAATTACCTCCAACTTTAAAATCAAAGTTACACTTTCTCGTGTTGAGACTGAAATTAAACTGAGGGAAACTCATTAAATGCTTTAATAAGAATTTTAATTCACTATTTCTAAACCATTAGATTTCTGTAAAACAAATCAAAACTGAGCATCAACTTGCCTATGGATGCAAATTTACCTAAATAAATATCCCATTCAATTAATTGTTCAAAGACCTTCAGATAATAATCTTCAAGAAAATCAAAGTCTTTGTCTTCCTATTCATGCCATTCCAACTCATACGCTTTGTGATAGTTTTTACTTATTATATACTAAAAGGGGAGAATTACTTATCCAAAGCCTTACTCAAATGAACAGAACTTGGAATTGTCTTCTAATTTTATATATATGTATGTGTGTGTGTGTGTTTGTGTCTGTGTATAAATGTGATTATATATGTGTATAAATGTGTGTATATCTAGAGCTATATATAAAAACTTTAAGAGTGACCCAAGTCCCTGGAAATCCCAAATGAGAGGAATATAAAACTGAACAAAAAGAACGATGGGAAAATAAGCTCAATTAAAGATTTTGGCTAAAAAATGAATATCCAGTCATACCCTAGGTTTAGCTAGGTTTGTTATCTTTTTTTTTTTCAAAGAAAAAAATCATAAATGACATAATCCCCAAGGCACAGCTAGATAAATACATCTTTAACATATGATTCATCATTTTATTTCTTTGAACAAATTTTAAGTGCTGGCTACATGCTAGGCACTAGGCTAGGTGGATGCTTGTATTACAATAATTGATGTGGTGTCCTTAATCCTTAGGGAATTGAAGTCTAATGGGGACAAGAGACAAGTCAATAATCAATAAGACAGATGCAATGACAGGAAAAGACAGCAAATCCCCTTATCTGGCCCAGGGTCAAGTGGAGTTAGGAAAAGGAGTTTCAAGGAAAATAAATTAACATTTAAAAATATTTTCAACAGGGATGAAAAAAACATTTTCTGATTAATACACAGATAATTGAAAATTCCACAACAAACTACCTTGTCTTTGCACATTTTGGTCAGTTGTATGTTTGCTCTATTTATATGTTATAACCTTTTTTTAAAAAAAAAAAAGAAAAAAAGATAGCATCCAGATTATAAAAAGGATAGTTGGTCACTTCTCATACTTTTATACCATAAGAAAAAAAAAACCTCAGAAAATAAATTCAAACAAACCTCTTGTGTTTTCGGTTCACAGACATCACTGCCAACCTTGTTTTAATCAATTGGTTGCTCTTGCTTACCACTGGACACTTACAGTATTTCTTCAATGCAAAAGCACAAGCAAGTTTCTTTGCCAAGAATTTCCTTTAGAAAGCAAGTGGAAAACAAGTTATACTTGAAAAAATTCTAAAGGAGACAGAACTTTTTCAAGGGGTAAATGGAATTACTTCCGAATCTCCCAAAAAGTCCTTACTGGTGACCAATTCGGCTGCCTTTTGTACTAAAGCAACCTTTAAATAGGTCTCCTTCTACTTATATCCCTTCTGACTTCACTATTGTTACTCATTATGAGTTCACTGATATTAGTCAGCTCAAGTGGTTAGTCACCATATTTTTTAAACCACTGACACCCCCCACCACCACTTCTGGTTTTCCTTTCTCTTCGGTATTTTGCAACATTTGAGAAGATGAGTAACTATACCCAAGAAATGCTACGGGCTTTTTTGTTTGTGGTCTAAACAGTGACCATATCTCCATTAACAAAAGGAGTATAATTCTTCATGGTCACATTTCCTTGTGAAAAAGGGGACCCCTGAGTTTTAGGGAGTTACCTTCAGATTAAAAAGTTTATTCTATTTTCCTTGAGCATCATTTCTCTTAAACTTATTTAGAAATAGCTCACATAGTCAAACACTTTTACTTAAACTTTATTCAACAACAGCGGGGTACCATTCTTTCTTTTGAAAGGCCTTAGTCTAGTATGTGATTTCTGTCAATCACAGCTGAGGAATGAAAAATGATTCTGGAAACCATGGACTGTGCTGGCCTTCAAAATTATCTGTCAACTAAAGCCCTATGCAATCAGCCCCAACTTATCTTTCCTATCTGCCAAGACTTCCCCAAATCTGCTATCACTGTAACGGTCTTGCTGTGTTGAAAGAAAAAGCCTCCCAGGACCTAGAAAGCTCCCCTGCTCCTCTGTCCATCCACCCTGCCAACCCCCACAAAGCAGATGCTCCCGCAGAAACAGAGAAATGGAAATGGAAGACTTTCCTAATCACTGTGACTGCCAGCCACCCCCTGCTCTCTGAACTCACACAGCACTTACATCCTCAACCTTCTGGACCCATCGTGTGCCCACATCTTCTCTTCCCAAGTAAACAGTTTGCTCCTTCTGGAGATTCTACCAGGCATTTGGATGCACATACTAAGTGTTCGCAAAGCCAAAGTGCCTCCATCTTTTTTAAGGCAGGATATCACAGAGACCCAGGGCAAATTCTTGTCCTACCCATATTTGGGTTTCCTTTTCTATCATTCAAGCAGCCTGGCATAGCAGTGGTATACAAGTAAAACAAATAATGCAAGTAAGACTTACCCAGGGAACCAGTAATAAATAAAAATCAGCATCTGCATCTCCTGCATGACAAATCTGTCGCTCATAATACTAAGATAGCCTACAATTTCATAGGGGCCTTTAGTTCCACATGAACGAATGCCACCATGAATCACCATGGAATTGTATATTTGGACTTTATAGAATGACTATATTGAACTAAGGGAGGGATTATGCTTGCTGTGAAATACTGTGAGAAGACTGCTTCTCCTTCAATTTCTTAAGAAAAGGAAAAGTGGAAGAAAGTGGTTGCCAACATGCAAATCGCGAAAGCTATTAGTCCCTTTTCAGCTGGCCTTTCACATTTGGATCCTGAAAATTGCTTCACCAATTAATTGCTATACTTTCTCCTGTGTGCTGGGGGGAGGGAGAGGTGGTGAGAGAACCAAGAGAAGGGCCAGGAGTGGTAAATGAACATAATCTTTCCAATATGCCCATAATATGCTATCATTCCCAATTACCTTACAAACTGCACTTCCTATATAATTTATAAAAATTACATGACCAGCTAGAAGCTTGGTTTTTTAAAAAAGAGAACAGGTTTCGTTTTATAAAATCTGAAAAAATGATTTTAAAAAATACAGCGCTCCAAAGACCAAGTAGTACACTTAAGATTTATGCATCCCATTGTATGTAAATTATAAAACAAGTACCTTACTTATAATGCGTAAGCATTTAGGGGAAAGATTTTTCTTAATGCATTACAAAATAAGATGGGTTAAGGGCTGCCTAAATGAACTCCAAGGTGTCCCAAAAGTCACCATACATAGGGAAAAAGGGGAATTATAGCAAATGTACCTTTATTTGCAAAATATTCATTATAAAACTTTATAAAATTTCTCCTTTGTATGGAGATTTCTGGGACACCCTGTAGATAGACATTTGATAAAGCTAAGTATATTGAAATGCTAGTCATCTAGGTGGTAGGCATAGATTTGTTTAGTGTAAAATTCTTTTAATTTTGCCATAAACCTGAAGATTTTCATTAAAAATTAGGGGGAAACCAGTGTAAATTTATTTTTAAAGGCATACACACACACACAAAAGACTTATTAAAAATTTCTTTAAAACATTTCTTCTTGCCTCCATATTGGCATTAACAAAGCAGGGAGTTCTTGGCTTCCACCTGCCTTCTAAGGAGATCCCTCACTTTGGGGGAAAGCTGTCAGAGCCCTCATCTGACTCAGGCCTGAGAATCAGCTGACTGTCCCACCACTTGACTAGGCTTAAGGGTGCAACTCCTCCCAGCATTCTGTCAAATCAAGCAGGACAGAACCAGCTGTCACTGCTGCAGAATAGCCTACCTGGTCCTCCCTCTGCATCCCATTCTCAGCTCAATCACTGAAGTGCCTGAGGATTTGGGGCCACCAAGGAGCCACATTCTACAGCATGCAAGTATTTCCCTAGAAACCTCAGGTTTATCTGTCAGCCCACTGGGCATTTCCTGAAGCATTTCTCCTCCCTCACCCACTCGGTGGCACCCTGTGTTGCTTTCTGAGGAGGAGGATTTTATCAAAGCAGCAGCAGAGAAAGCTTTGCAAAGCATCCCGCTCCCCTAAGTCCATGCAGGACAGAGGCGTTTTCTGTGCTAGAATGCAGACTACACACTCTGTACCGCATCCCAGCTCAGAGGGGTCTCAGAAACCTGCGAGAAAAAGGAAGAGTGGCTCCCACCCTCAAATGCTCCTCACCCTTATCCAGGAATCACAAAAGGGACAGGGTGGAGAAAAGGCCCCATTCTCAGAGCTTGAACCTGCCCAAGACAGGCAATTGCCGACACTGCAGCATCTGTGAGGACAGGGACCCCAGCCACTCTCCAAATCTGGCCTCTCTGTCTGCCTCATCATCGCGCTCACAGGAAGAAACAAGTCAAGAAAAAGTGAAAGTAACGTTACACAATTCAGATTCTCCCCCAACCACGTGTCCTTTTCAAGTCAAACCTTTGTCTTCTGGTTCTCTGGTAACACTTTTTAGACTAAAGCCAGACCACAGAGCATACTGCTGGTGTGGTTTTGCTTTGGCCAGAACTGCTTCAGCTCTGAGTGGGGCTGGAATCCATATAGAAGCTGATCTATGAGAAAAACCCACAGAGTCGAATGGGAAAACCCATTACTAACCCTAATGATCTCATAGGTCATCCATCCTTTCATGGCTACAACAGCTCCTTTCCCGTTATCTCTTCCCTCTAAACATTCTAGGGAAGCACAGACAACTTTAGTAGAAAATGCCACGTTTATCACACTCTCCAACGAGCACTTGAGCACATGCCTTAGTATGTCCCCCTAAGGGATAGTCTGAGGGACTGTAATTCTAAGAGGGAGCAAGATGGGGTGGGCGAGGAGGCAGGCATTGAGGGAGTGTGAACCTAAACCACTTATACTAGAATTTCAGTTGAGGAAATTCCATGTTTTGCAAGTATGAAAGTCTGGTATTAAATATCACAAACAAAAATTCCATTTCTTAGCATACATGACTCAGATTTGATTTTTCGATGTTCTCTGTGGTTTGGTTATTTTCATGAGAAAACCTTTCATGAGAACATTTTACAAAAAGACAGACTACCTTCACAGGATGAATGGGCATACAAAATGTGGTATACATATACAACAGAATATTATTCAGCCTTAAAAAAAAAATTCTGTCATCTGCTCTAACATGGATGAACCCAGAGGACATAATACTAAGTGACATAAACCAGACACAGAAAGACAAATGCTGCATGATTCTATTTACATGAGGTATATAGAGTAGTCGAAGCCTTAGAAAGGAGTAGAATGGTGGTTGCCAGGGGGTGGAGGGAGGGTTGTTCAATGGATATTTCAGTTTTGCAACATGAAAAAGTTCTAGAGATCTGTTACACAGATTGTGAATATATCAACACTACTGTACTGCACACTTAAAAATGATTACAATGGGAAATTTTACATTATGTGTTTTCTGCTACATTAAAAAAAAAATGACCACTCATATGGGAGAGGGACATGTTTGTAACCCTGGCTTGGGAGAGGCAAACAGCATTACATGTAACCAAAATGTTTGTACCCCCATAACATCCTGAATAAATAAAAACACCACTTTCATTCTACATTTTGGATAGTCTAAATCTCCAATTGAACATTTTGATATTTAAAAATAAATATTTGAGTGATTTTTCTTATTGAAAATGAAAACTCTAAAATTAAATTGCTTTGAAGACTCAAAAAGAATATTAAAAGCACTTGAAACCATTGCTTGGGACAAACTTTGTCATTTTAAGCATGCATGACATTTTCATAGCAGGAAGGATCCTGACATTCTTCTCAAATGGTATGTGTGGTATGCTGAATCGGCTTCTATCGGCTTCTAAATCAAATGAGGCTGCTGATATGTAGCCTTTTAGCAAAGAAGGATATATCACAAGACAGTCTTAGAGACTGAACACTGTGGCTATTATAACAAAGTAGCAAAATGAATCATTCATGCGTAGAGGGAGTGTACAAGCATTACTAGCTACTGAGACTTTGAGTGGTTCCCACACTGGTTTGCCTTACCAAACCTCTCTTTACTTTCTCATTATTCTAAACACTGATCCATCATCCATTCCTCCGAAATGTAAAAGTTATTCTAAGGAGACAACTCCTGTAAGAACAATAACTCTTAAGTTGACAGATCAAAAAAGCAGAGCAAACTTATTCACCCAACCTTCCTTTCAGAAAAAGCTAAACTCAAAGGAAACTGCACATTTTCTAAAACTCGTGATTTCAACTTTTCCCTGTAAGCATTATTATTAATACATAAGGGAATGAATTGGAATTCCCAAGACAATTTGCCCTATAACAGAAATGTGATGAACATTTCTATATCTTGGCTGTAGAGATTAAAAAACAAGTACTATATAACTGAATTTCCCAATGGTTCATGACTCCTTGGTTTTGGGGATCTATGATTCACAGCAGTCTCTATTTGCATTTCACCACAGGCATTATTAAGGTATGTGAAATCATGAACAAGATCGTAAACATATTTGTATAGTTTCTATGTGATTTGCATACTCCTCCACAAGCTGTAGTCTACTGAAAACAAAAACACGAAAGTAAAAGTTTCTGAAAATCGTAAGCACATGCCATGATTTTTCTTACTTCTGCCCCATTCTCAATTAATTTGTACTTGGTGCCCATATCACCAACATGGAGCATTCCAGAGGTATGAAAGCCCAGGGAGAAGCAAGCCTGTAAGGCTTTGTCCCTGGCCAGCCCTCAGTGGGGATACTGGCCTAGGAAAAGCTGCAGCAGGCACATACCCAGGCACATTCTGGCAGGGCACCGAGAAATAAATGAGAGAGAAAGGACCAAACTGCAAAAAGTCATGGTTCAAGCAACCATCTGTGGGGTTCCAAGCTGAAATCAGCAAACTCTCCAAAGTCCCCAAGTTGCTGTGCTGTTGAGCAGAGCAGGGGCTTCAACTATGAAGTATGCAAGGCCTGGCCCTGCCCTTCTCATCCCTCCTTGTCCAAAGGCCCTCTCCTTGCTCATCCTTAAATGCCCATCCTCCCCAAATCTAGTCATAGGAGCTGCTAATAAATGGCCCTTTACACGCTATTTCCTCGGGGGAGTTTGAAGTTCTCTTCCTCTCACGGGTGTTCCTGTTTTAATAAAAAGCATCAAAGATTTTCCACCAAAAAGAAAGCACCAACAAGAGCCCTAGGGATTACTGGTGGCTGGAGATGACTGCTCCCAGTGACCAAAGCCTGCCCCTTCCTACCTCACGGGCAACACACCAGGCTCCTGACAACAGCCCTGATGCACCAGTGGCAGGACCAACATGTATGCACTGCTTTTCTGTGGTATTGCACAGAGCGCCCCACTGCCCTGAGATTCTTCCCTCTCTTAAATCAGTCAGAGCTGATCACATGGTGACATGAACAGAGCACCTGGGATCCTCAACCCAGGGCTTCGAACTCAGCACCAAAGCAGATAGCAGGGGCTCCTCAAACTAGCCCTCTTCTGTCCCTGTCTAAATAAACACAGGAAACACATTTAACAACTCTTAGAATGATCGGGCCCCTCTGGCTTTCTAGTGACCCAACACCAATACCGGGCATTGCTATAAACAGTTCCAGAATTAGAATCAGCATCTGTACCTAGAAGATGCAAAAAGGGAACGGAAGCTCTGATTGTCCTTTAGGACATTATTTAGATCTAAGTGGTCAGGAAGAAATATACTGTGCACATAAAACTGACCAGAACAATTAGGGACAACCCCAACTATTAATAACCAATACTCCCTACATGAGGGGAAAAGTCACAAGTAAAAGGGAGGGGAGTGAAGGTAATAAAAATTCTCCATAATTGTATAAATTATGTAAATTGCCGAAGTAACCTCGGTTTCCTCAACTACACCTTGAAGAATTCACAGGTTACCTCAGGGATGACTTACACTCCTAATGATGAGTGATTTGGGGCTTACAGGTCCAACCCTCAGGCCTATTTCTGAATTGTGGTAACCCACCCCCCCATGCATCTACTCTTTCTTCCCCACCTGCTCAATAAGACAAAGGAAAAAGAAACAACGACAAATGAAGACAAAAAGTATCATGGTAAAGCTTAAACTACATGTGACTGGTACAGATGTCTCAAAGAGAAGAACATGAGAGGGGGGAAGAAAAAGAGGCTGCCATGGCAGGGACTTCACCAGGGACATGGGATAAACATGGGCATGGAAGAGGCTTTCTCCTTATCCTGAAAAAAGAAGGGCTGTGCTGTTTTATGGCCAACCCCACTTACCATCTGCCGTCTTATTCTTCCGTGTGCAAAAGTGCTATGAAAACTTTAAACCACACACTACATGACACGAGTTTGACTTTTTTACTACATCTCTCAGTCCTCAATGTCAAGGACCCTAAGAATGTGTTTGAGGCTGATTAAAAGATTATCCTAAAAGAATATGCTAAATAATCACTCGTATGTATCTTCAATTCTCTTTCCACTCCCTCCCTCTTTCATTCTTGCCTGGTGAGACCCAGTCCCTGCTTAAACCCAGTTTTATGTCAACACCACGCTGGCACCCACTCTGTCCACAGTGATGGAAGAAAAACATACCCCATACCAACTACTCACTTTATTGTCATGGCCACCAAACCACAAGTTGGCCCTGAGTGCTGTCTGAAAATCACGATATATTTCGCTGGCCCAGTTTTACTCTCAGATTCTCCCCAATGACTATTTCATAACCATTGCTCTCTCCTATGTCCAATGCATGTCTCCTCCCCAGCCTCACTCTCAGCTTGATGGCTTACCATCCTGTTTCACTGAAATGCCAGGCACAATCAGAACAGACTTGCCACAAACACCCCCATCACATATGTCCTCCTATCTGTATCAGCGCCTTCATCGCTCAGGATAGGCCAGCTTACACTCTAACTACCACCACCACAACTCAGTGGCTTAACAACAAAAGGACACTAAAAAGCCAATCATGGTCAGCTGGGGGCTCAGCTCTACTTTGTCCTTACTCAGGGATGCAGGCTGATGATCAGCCAGATTCTGGAACATCACCACTCACCATGGCACAGGTGAAATTAACTTCTGAAAATGTTCACACTGACAAATGCTACAGCACACAAATGATGCATGTCAACTCACTGGCCATGATCGGTTACATAACTCCATGAAGCCATAAGAGGCCAGGAACAACAGTCCTACCATGTGCCCAGAAGGCAGAGAGCTCAACGTATCTGATATCAGTGCTAATGACTTCTACATGTTCTCTGCTACAAATATACTATACTCCTAGCTAAGGCCGACCCTCTCAACATACTAGAATCTTTCTTGCCTCCTCAAAGGTATCAGTTCTGCAACTGTGCCCTGTATCTCCTGTCTCATAAATATCTCTATGGATCATTCTTAGCATATAATCATAATTACTTAATTTTCCCCACCTTAAAAACTAAAACCTTGACCTCATGTCCTCTTCCAGCTACTGCCCCATTTCTCTGTTCCAATCTACAGCAAATCTCCTTCAAGAGAGTTGCTATACTCGCTCTAATCCCCCTCCCCGTCCCACTCTCTTGAACTCACTCCAATAAAGGGTGTCCCCTTCCTGCTATTCCTTCACCAAAACAAGTGCTTCTCAAGGTCTCCCATGACCTCCACCTTCCTATAGCCAATAGCGAACTTTCAGGCCTTATCTTACATAAACTATCAGCCACATCTGACACAACTGAACACATTTCTTCTTGAAACATTTTTCCATAGTTGACTCCCAAGTCACTTGGTTCTCTTGCTTCTCCTCCTACCTTCCTGAACATAGCTGCTCAGTCTCTTATTTGTTCTTTCTATGTTCCTTGACTATCAACAGTACGATGTCCCAGGACTCAGTTCTCAGACCACTCCCTCCCTAGGTGACCTCATTCAAGGTCATGATTTTGAATGGGATCTATGCACTGATGGCTCCCCAAAAGTCTATCTTTGGCCTGGATGGCTGCACTGAGAAACACTCAGCTATCAAATCAAGTATGCAATATCACCACTTACTGGTCTCAGCTAAAAATTTTGTTAAAGAATGAATGGCTCAAGGTGAAAAATCATCTAGTCCAAGCCTTCATTTTAGAAGTGAAGAACCCGAAGCTCCTAGAAATAGACTAATTTCCCAAAAATTAGAAAGAAGAGAGAACTCTGATTACCAGATGCTTTCAACCACCTTTCTACCTCCGTTAAAAGCACAATATTGCAGGGCATTCTAAAGGTGAAAATAATGGAGACGGAAGTATTAATATAACAAACAGTAAATTAATAACGAACTTAAGTGTGTTGCTAATTAAGTCAAAATGGAAAACTGGATTAATCCATAAAAAAACCTATAGACTAACAGATTACAACTTTACCTACTGGTTTGTGGAGTTTTCAGGTCATTCTAACACAGACTCAACTCCATTCTCAAGACATCCTGTCCACAGCCTGAATATCAGAAAGAGATGCTGACAGAGTAGGTGGTTTGGGTCTCTGGAGCTGGCTGATTGGTAAGAAGACTCGAAAGAGCTGCAGTAATTCTAAGAGTGGTTTTCCACAAGCAGGGCTGCAGAATGATCAATTCACTACCCTCACCTCAATTTTGTTTCATCTTTTTTAATTTTCCAGCAGCATGACAAGGGTAAGTTTCATAGCAAGAGACACATCTCTTTTAAATCCAAATGGACAACTCATTAAGAATTTGAAAGCTAATGGAGAAAAAAAATAAAGCTCAATTAACATGTCTGTAAGATCACCTAGCATGCCATTACACATGACTCAGATCACTTTCTTACAAGGTGTAAGCCATCATTTCCAAACAAGCTACAATACTGTAGGCACAGAGATATACCAATAAGCATTCATTCATTTATATTGCCAAGTTTAAATATCACAATAAATTAAGTCACAACTGTAAATTCAACATATAATATTTAACCATTCTTGCCCTGTGTTTCTTTGTATGAAAAATGAGGTGACTGGACCAGGCCATTTTTAATAATTTCCCCCATATAACTATTATGCAGGAGGGACATGAGCTACATTTTGAAAGGCAATGGCCTAGACAGACCCTAGGATGTTCTAATGGTTAATGAATGTAAAATAGTTTAGAAGATGCCAACTCTGACCATAACAGATACTAAACTAGGGGTATGAAAAATTACATTAATGCAAATTTTAAAATATTTTAAACTAAATAGTAAATTTACTACATACCAAATTGTGGGATGGAGCCAAAGCTACTTAGAAGAAATATATATAACAGCTAAAAACTAAAAAGCTAAGTGTCTATCTCAAGACATTAAGAAGAACAAAATAAACCCAAAGAAAGTACAAAGGAGGAAATATGAGTAACAGCAGAAATGAAATAGAAAACAAGCATAAAAGATAATTAACAAAGGCGTAAGTTGGACATTTGAGATTAATATGTCAAATCTTTGATGAAGACTGATGAATAAAACAGAAAGACGCATAACTAGACATTGTAAAGATGATTAAAGAGCATATTTCAACCAACTTGATATAAAAAAGTTTAAAATTTTGGACAAATTGGAAAAATTCTCAAAAAAGTACAACTTATCAAAACTGTCACAAGAAACATAAAACCTCAATAGTCCTATAAGAAACTAAATCAGTAATTTAAAACCTTCCCATAGTAAAAAAAATAAATAAACTGCATGCCCGGATGGCTTCACCAGCAAGTTTTACCAAAAATTTAAGGAAGCAATAACACTTCACAAAAAGATTTAAGGATAAGTCATACAAACACTGCCAGAACAAAGGGGACCTTCCCCAGCTTGGAGTTGAGAATGAGCCAAATGCAAAAACACAATTAAAAATGCACAAGAACTGAAAACTACAGATCAACCTCATTCATAATGGTTGATCCAAAAGCATTAAAGAAAATATTAGCACATAAAATCCACATTATTTAAAAAGAATAGGCTGCTTGTGGTGCAGACAACATAAGGAGACCCCGTCTCTACAAAAATTTTTTAAAAAATTAGCCAGGGGCAGTGGCACCCACCCACGGTCCCAACTACTTGGGAGACTGAGGCAGGAGGATTACTTGAGCCCAGGAGTTCAAGGGTACAGTGAGCTATGATCATGCCACTTCACTCCTGCCTGGGAAACGGAGTGAGACCCTGTCTCTTAATTGATAATAAAAAGGATAACACAGTTGATCAAACTGCATTTAAACTAGGAATCCACGCTTACTTTTATTTTTTAAATCAATCAATGTAACTTACCACATTAACAGATTAAAGGAAGAAAATCGTATTATCAAGTCAATAGATGTACAAAAGTGACATCTATTGATGATTTAAAAGAATGTAACTTGCTACTCTGAAAAAGATACATACCAAAAACCTATAATAAACACCATACTTAAGAGTGAAGCATCAAAAGCTTTCCCTTTTAGAAAAGGAAATGACGAGATGTCTACCATCATCTCTTCTACTCAACATTGTACTACAAGTCCTGGCCATTGCAATAAGGCAAGAGAAAGGCATAAAGATTAACAAAGGAAAAAGAACTAATATTTATAAATGAGAAGACTGTGTTCACAGAAAAATCAAAGGAATCACTATTACAACAATTTTTCCTTTTTCTTTTTTAAAGAAACAGAGTTTTGCTATGTTGCCCAGGCTGGACTCAAGCAATCCTCCCGCCTCAGCCTCCTCAGTAGCTGGGACTACAGGCATGCGCCACCATGCCCAGCTACAATTTTAAAGGGTTTAGCAAGACTGCTGAATAACAGAATACAAAAATATATTTTTATTTATCAGCAATTTTTAGAAATACATTTTCAAAAGATATGCCATTTTGAGTACATCAAAGTAGGACAAGTACCTGGAATAAATCTAACAAAACATGTGCATTACTGAATTATATTGAGCAAATAAAGCCAGACACAAGAGTATGTGCTGTGTTAATCCACTTATAAAAAGCTCGACAATAAGCTAAACTATATAATTTAGAGATGAATATTGAGGTAGTAAAATTAAAAAGCAAAACAAGGAACTATTTTCCTAAAAATCAAGACACCTCTGAAAGAAACGGATAATTAAAAGGGGAAAGCAGGCATTTAGGGTCCTAGCATGTTCCACTTCTTGATGTCAGTGGTGGTTAGATGGGGCTCTTTTACAATATTGCTTTCAGGTGTAGACTGTTTATACATTTATGTATGTATATTGTATTTCATACATGAACACAAATGCACAAATTTTTTTTTAATTCCCAAATAAGCAGCTACAAAACAGAGAGAGGAATCCATAGGGTAATTGCATCATTTAAGATGTAAAGCTAACTAATTTGGAACAATCACTTTGAGGAAACACTTGTAGTTAAACGTCATATGTTTTTTAAATTGAGGACTAACAGGGGAGACTACAAAGAAAGCTAAAAGCATGGGTTTTAAAGTCAGAAAACTTGGGTTTCAATTTTAGCTCCACCACTCTCACACCACAACCTTGGGAGTTTTAGTAAGTCTAGTTTTCTCTAATGCAAACTAAGAATTCTACTTAACTCATGAGGCTTAGAGAGGACATATCTATCTAAAGCATCTCGTCACATAACAGAAGGTCAGTAAATGGAAATTGCTTTTGTAATTATCACGGATGCAACTAGAAAGTGGGCACATCTTCCCATTTTTATTAGTAAGTTTACAATCTTGAGCTGACATTAAAAGTTCTGAGCAAAGGCATTACCAGCCATTCAGTTAATAAAAATTGACCACCAGGAACTATCTCATTTGAAATCATTAAAAGATGACAAGTTTTACAGAACTCACAATAAATTATATTTAAGACATTCAATAAATATGACTATATTTGGCTGTTCCAATAGTTCTTCTCTAAAAAGAATAAGAATCCCTTTTACATACTAGATGACCTCAGTATAACTTTCACATAAAAATAATAAAGAGCCTTCACAGGCTGAGAACCTTAAGGACATACACATCACCCATCAATAATGATCATTCATTCACATTAGTCCAAATGAGTGTTTGAGCACAGATATTCACTGTGACAGCACCAGCTGCCCACGAGATCTCTCATTCTCCCAGTCCATCTTAGTCCTATGCATTCACAGTACAAGCAACCAAAGGCCATGGAGAATCTATTGAACATTTAGAAAAACAGTGTGTTAAAATGGGGGAAAAAAGTGTCTAAGAGACAAATGTGCTTTCGAACCTTGGCTGTGCCACTTCCTAATCAGATATCCTCTCTTTAAGCCGCAGTGTCCCGAACTGTCCAACTGGAATAAAATTAATCTCACGAGACAGTTCTACAGAAATTCTTCGCTGCTCAATGGTGGGGCCGTCACTCTCCTGAGTGAAGCCACCTCTTAAATTCAGATATCCCACTCTACCAGATTGTGCCTACGTCCTCACAAAGGTGATTCCTTGCGAAGTGTTTTGTGCCAGGTGGCTAATATAACCACTAATGATGTATCGCCTGTGGTATGTGGATTAGAATCCTCAAACTCAGACCTGCAGGAGAGCTCTGAGACCACCAAGACATAATAGACTCTCTAGTCATAACCTACTACATCTGCCTCAACTTACCCTTTTTTTTACATCATTTTAGAGATCATCAGTACAAGGCGGTTAAGTGTTAAGGATTTGGTCTGCATAAAGAATTATGTTATTCAAATTAATACAAATCCATCATTTCAGGTCAGACATTTTTCAAGGGCAAACATTCATCATTTATTAGCAAATATGCATGGACTTTCCATAACACTCCTGCCAAAACAACACTGCTTCCTTGGTTAATTCTTCCGATTCTTGTCATTCATTTATCTTCCTTTAAGTATGGCTTTCAAATCTAAGGTTGGGAATTTCAGCAACCAAACTGAAAATTGATTTTTTATTGCAATCAAGTTTTCAATTTTTCAATTTTTTTTTTCATACGTATGGTAGCTGGATATCCTAGAGCATGGGTCGGCAAACTTTTTCTATGAAGGGTCAGTCAGTAAATATTTTTTGCTTTCCTGGTCATATGGTCTCTGTCACAACTATTCAACTCTGCCTTTGCAGCACAAAAGCAATCACAGGCAATATATAAATAAATGGGCATAGCTATTTTCCAATAAAACTTTGTTTACTAAAACAGGTGTCAGGGCCAGATTTGGCCTACCCAAGGACCTTTGTTTGCCTGCCCCTGCCACAGAACAGTGCTTCTCAAAGGCACATCTGACTCACCCCCAGGGATCTTGCTAAATTGCAGGTTTTAATTCAGTGGGCTCTGGAGTGGGGCCTGAGATTCTATTATACATTATAAACAAACTCACAGGTCATGCTGATGTTGCTGGTCCAAGGACTGTACTTTAAGTAGCAAGGGTCTAGAAGAGCCATTCTCAACCCTGACTGTACATTACAATCACAGTGGTAGCTGAAACATGCATGTATACACACACACACACACACACACACACACACACACAAATACCCACACCCCACCTTGGGTCACCTGAATCAGAAATTCGAGATGGAGCACAGTCATCTATATTTCGTTAAAAAAAAAAAAAATCTCCAGGTGATTCTAATGTGCAGTTAGGATTCAGACCCCACTAGAAGAAAAGATGGTAAAGAAACATAACTGTCAGTACTCTGTAATCAAAAGATGGCTTTAATAATTATGTGGCCCTTTTCCTATCCTACTAAAAAGAGGAAGAAAAGTTGGGTAAAGGGAAACTCAAAAGATTCAGGCTGTGTTTAAAAAATTTCATGATTATGAGGTATTTGATATAACCAAATTAAGGAAGACATACAATTAACTTCTCTAGAACACTGTATTTCATGTGAAGAGCATATTTGGGAATTGTCAAGTGAAGATAAGGAATGGAATGACATTGCTTTCTCTTAGAGCTTTACAATTTCTCTTGTATCTCTATCCAAACAGTACATTAGGAAGTCACTCAAAACGTACATTTTAAATTATTCCATTTCATAAAGTATTCTTAATAAAAAATCAGTATCAGAAGCATGATTTTTTTTGTTCTGCATTCTCCATTTTGTGCAAAATTTATTTCTACCCAAGTTCTAAGAATTCTTGATTTTCCAAATTTCTCCTATAGAAAGTAAGTTGTTACTGTAGCATTATTTTTCCACCCTAATATTATTTCCCACTCATTTATTCTAT
Organism: Indri indri; assembly: GCA_004363605.1. Classification (NCBI taxonomy): domain Eukaryota; kingdom Metazoa; phylum Chordata; class Mammalia; order Primates; family Indriidae; genus Indri; species Indri indri. The sequence goes on from RJWJ010007445.1 coordinate 57,229, forward strand.
GGTTTTTTTGCATATAGCAACCACACACAAATCCCTAGTGCAAGCTTGCTCATAGCACTAGGATCCTTTGCAACATTCAGGAATGAATATATCTTAAAACTATGGGAACATTTAGCTGAATACCATAGTTTCAAACATCTCTAGCCGGGCCTGGTGGCTCACGCCTGTAATCCTAGCACTCTGGGAGGCCGAGGCGGGCGGATCGTCCTGAGCTCAGGAGTTCGAGACCAGCCTGAGCAAGAGCGAGACCCCGTCTCTACTAAAAATAGAAAGAAATTAATTGGACAGCTAAAAATATATATAGAAAAAATTAGCCGGGCATGGTGGCGCATGCCTGTAGTCCCAGCTACT
>RJWJ010007446.1:0-57537 GCA_004363605.1 Indri indri
ACAGAAACAAATGCGACTACATGTCAGAGCCAACCTATGAACTCCCACTGGTAGTCAGGAACTGAAAATTCTGCCCAGCAGTGTACCTGCGTGTTGGGAACCAGAGGATGAGTTTGGGTCCTGCGGATATTAGAAATAATTTAAACACAAATTATGTCAGCCAGTGAGTTTCTAACAGAGATCTCTGCAGGGTGAAGGGGTGGAAAGGTTAAGAGTGATCATTTTTTGTTTTCATAACACTTTTATGTGGTCACAGATTTCAGGAAGCTACATTTGGGTACCAAAATCTCTCCCTTATTTCTACAGAACGTATCCACTGGGTCACAGAGAGGTGGTATATTTGCCAAATTTATAAAGATCCTATGAGAAAGCTGAACTTGGATTCTCCATACAGTTTGCAACTCTAAACAGAGAACAGACTTATGGCAGAAAAGCCCTCCCCCAGTCATTCATTCATTCACTCATCCTTTCATTCGACAAATTTTTATCGAGCTCCTATTGTGTGTCCAGTAAAGCGCCTGCTCTCAGGAAGCACGGAATCTAGTAGGAGGCCTAAGACACAAACAAACATGTACAAAAATGTCAAGCAGTGACAGAGGCCAGAAGAAAAATAAGGGGTGAGGTGTGGGGGGGAGGGGCTATGCTTTTTTACCCAGGGCGGTTGGGGAAGGCCTTTCTGAAAAGGTGACGTCTGAGCAGAGGCCGGAAGGAATCAATGGCGGGGAAGGGGGAGCGGGTGTTGAGCTGGCGAAGTCCCCCAAGGCCCTTCCCAAATATCCCCTCTTCCAGGAAGCCTTTACTGACCATCCCACTCAGAAATACTCTACCTGTCTCTACCTCTTATTGAAACTGCTTTACATTATATTTGCTTCCATTCTCTCTGAAAGTAAATCCTTGTGATTGGTTACAATTTAGTATGTATTCCTTGCTGTAATAAATGCTTGATTAATCTTTAATATGAATCTGCTGGGGGGGATTAAAAAAATTCCCAGGCTGTTTTGGGGAATCAGGAAGACGGAGGAGGAGAGGGAATGAGTACTGTTTTCTGTTTTTTATAAAACACGACCAAAATAAGAGGCTATAAATAAATTATGTTACTATTAATTACACAGCATATTTCAAATATTCTTACATAAGAAATGAATATCCCAATGTAGTTCTTTGGAAAAAATTTATTCTAAATGTGCTATATGATAACCAAAGATAAGCATCCAAAAAATCATCTGTCGATAACATTTGGAACTGGTAAAAATTACTGAATAGCCCACATTCTGCAAAGATAATAATTCTCTTTTTAGTATAGATGTTGCTTTTTATTATTTATTTATTTTTTTTCTTGAGACAGAGTCTCACTGTGCTGCCTGGGCTAGAGTGAGTGCCATGGAGTCAGCCTAGCTCACAGCAACCTCAAACTCCTGGGCTCAAGCAATCCTCCAGTCTCAGCCTCCCGAGTAGCTGGGACTATAGGCATGCGCCACCATGCCCGGCTAATTTTTTCTATATATTTTTAGTTGTCCGATTAATTTCTTTCTAATTTTAGTAGAGGCGGGGTCTCGCTCCTGCTCAGGCTGGTCTCGAACTCCTAACCTCGAGCAATCCACCCGCCTCGGCCTCCCAGAGTGCTAGGATTACAGGCATGAGCCACCGTGCCCGGCCTATAATGCATATTCTTTAGGATTAATTCAGAAGGAACTGGAAATTTAAAAAGGCACAAACCCCACCTTTCTTTGTTATTAATAGTTTATTAAGAAAGAAAAAGTTGAAGATTAAGTTACGATATAATGCAAAATCTTGAATTTTATAATTTGCCCTTGTTGAAATTGGCTAGCTCAAAATTATATTTAAATTGTAAAATAATAAATCCCCTTCCAAAATTCTAAAGAAAAATAGTTTTGTTAAAATAATTATAAACCTCTGATGCTGATGACACATACTTGGTATATTAAACTCATTTTTCAGTTAAAGGAAATAACTAAAAAGACCACCATCACCTTTCTCTTGTAAAAATTGAAAAACGTTTCCCTAAATGTATACTAGCTTGCTGTCTTGGAGATGGATTACTTCCCTAATGGTTGGTATCTGGGTAAAATAAACCTAGGCGAGTAACACAACACAACCAATCAATTTCACCACTAGTTTTGAAATAACAAAATAAACCTCTTCTCTAAAATACTTGGGCAGCCCACCCTTTCATAGCTTTGTCTCTTCACCCACTCATTCATTGCCCTGGAAGTAGGGCCGCCATTCCACCTCTCACCATTTCTCTCACCAGTCCTATTTTTAGAGATGGAAGAAGCCACAGGAGGAAAAAACAGAGGCCCAGAGGTTAACACAGGGTCACAATGTGACCCCCATCAACTCTCTGCCACTCGCTCCCCCGTGGAAAGGTACTTTATGTTGGGATTATCAAAAGTAGCAAATAGCAATTTCTTTATTTAAAACAAAGCTTGCACAGTTTTGGCTGGTAACATGTTTTGGTTGGGGCCCCACAGTGTTTTTTTTTTTGAGATAAAATTCACATAACATAAAATTCACCATTGTAACTATTTAAAAAGTCTACAGTTCAGTGGTTTTTATTATATTCACAATATTGTGCAACCATCACCACTATCTAATTCCAAAACGTTTCCATCACCATGTGGGAAATTTCCTGGCCCCTGTAGGGATATGCGTTAGCCACCCCTGACGGAAACGATCCGAGTTCAAACCATTCTGAATCACTTTATAGACAGCCTTGCGTGTGAGACGCCATCAGTGATTCAAAGACCTGACCGCCCTCTGTTCCTTGGCTGGCGAGCAAGCTGGGGTAGAAGCTCTGACTCCCCAACAGGATCCCTGGGTTTTTGCCAACTTCTTTACACTCAAAATTTTCCACCCCAGGATCTTTGCTGAAATTTCTCTCTTCACCTGAAAAGCCATGTTGTATCTACCTGAGCAACATCCTAAACCCCTGTCCTTTGAGTCCCACCACCACAGCCTGCCATGATTTCTACTTACTGTCTGTACAGGTAGAACATCTCAAACTTGAAAATCCAAAATCCAAAATCCAAAATGCTCTGAAATCCAAAACTTTTTGAGCACTGACATGATACTAAAAGGAAATGCTCACTGGAGTGTTTCAGATTTCAGATTTTCAGATTTGGGATGCTCAACCAGTAAGTATAACACAAATATTCCAAAATCCAAAATCTCAAACACTTCTGGTCCCAGACATTTCAGATAAGGGATACTCAATCTGTATTTTATTTTCCTATGGTTACTTAATACATCTTTATTAAAAAAATAAATTCACATAAAAAGGAAACCATAAGGGAGGATGGCTTGAGGTCAGGAGTTCGAGACCGGCCTGAGCAAGAGCAAGACCCCATCTCTACAAAAAACAGAAAAATTAGCTGGGAGCGGTGGCATGCACCTGTAATCCCAGCTACTTGGGAGGTTGAGGTGGGAGGATCATTTGAGCCCAGGAGTGTGAGGCTGCAGTGAGTTATGATCACGTCATTGCATTCTATCCCAGGGGAACAGAGCAAGACCCTGTCTCAAAAAAAAAAAAAAAAAAGGAAACCACATACTATGTGAATGGAAACTGACAGTACTCCCCTAAATATATCATAATCACAAAATAATTTTAAAATTTTTTAAAAAATCATAAAAATTAAGCCAATGAGGAAAAAAGCACCATCACTATTGGCTTCTAGCCAGACAGTATCGCCTGCCAGTACTGTCTACCTGCATGGCACAAAAGGAGGTAAGTTGGTGTGAGTAAGATGGCAAAGGTCACATTCCATGAATGATATGAAGGACTCCAAGAAAACTGAAAAGGGACTAATCTTGTGATGTGATTGATGATGACTTAACACTATGCCCAGGGCCTCCTAAAATCATTTGCTGTGCCACCAGCAGCACTCGCACCACACTTGGGAATAACCACATGTCCACCCTTCCAAAGCTTCATGACAGTGCCATCCACCTCAATAGTTCTGATTTAAATGACTCAGCCACAGACAGCCCTTCTTAAACCTCTCTGTCCCAGAGGTGGCACTTACTTATGTGTTTGTCTGATAACTCTTCTAGACTAAAAACTTCTCAAGGACAGCCACAGACCTTCCACATTGCACATTGCTTCTCTGGCGAAGGCTACTGGCATTAACTTACACTGACAGTTGCTTTCTTGTTGTATGCCTGTCTTGACATCCCTGGTGAGGAAAGTTTTGAAGTGACTTCTAAAAATTGCAAACCAGCTTCTAAATTAACCAAAACATGTCTTAGTAGATGAAGGACCTAATTGGTGAAGGGCACAGAGATGAACATCTGCATCTCTTTGCTCTTTTTACATCTTGGGATATTATAGAGCAGCAGTCCCCAACCTTTTTGGCACCAGGGACTGGTTTCATGAAAGACGATTTTTCCATGGACAGTGTGTGTGAGCGCAGTGGTGGTGGTGGGCGGTGGCTTTGGGATGATTCAAGTGCATTACATTTATTGTGCACTTAATTTCTATTATTCTTACATTGTATTATATAATGAAATAATTCTACAACTCACCATCATGCAGAATCTGATGCCGCCACTGATCTGACAGGGGGCGGAGCTCAGGCGGTGATGCGCGCGATGGGGAGCGGCTGTAAATAGGGATGAAGCTTCGCTCCCTCTACCACTGCTCACCTCCTGCTGTGCGCCTGGTTCCTAAAAGGCCACCAGTGGCCAGAGGCTTGCGGACCACAGTTACAGAGCATCAAATACAATTACTATCAGAAGTCATTGTTGATGTGTTAAGTAAAAGCTATCCCATTTATGGCAGTTTTTGTTTTAATGGGAAGTAACTGTGGCTCACATGCTGGGAAGTGGGGGCTGCGGTACGTTTCCGGGGTGGATGACGAGGCCGAACACCGTGTCATGCACGCCCGGGAAGAATCCATTCACACTGCCAGGGTCAACATGGTAGGGACAGAGAACAAAGATCATAAACAAATAAAAGCAGTGTTAACTAACGTAACTTTCAAAAATACATTAAGATACAATTTATGGTCGTCAACTTAATTTTCTAAAAGATTGGAGCCCTTATAAAATCTGCATATATGGTGTATTGATGCCCATTTTACAAGGCTAGAAATATGATTTTTCTGAATTAAATGATGAGCAAGGTTTATGGTCATGGCTTTGTTCTTAGGAAATATTATTGATCATATCTAGCAGTTATTTTACATTAAGTTCTTGATAAATGACAAAACCTCCAATTAAAACATCATTTTTATAGAGAAAGGCAAGCTACTTTATTGAAATTTTTTCTTCATGTGATTTCTAGTATTCTCATTGCTGCAAATGGCAGAAAATATTTCAGGAAAATAGTATTGAATTTATCTCTAAGATGTTAGACAATGTATATTATAAAAAGTACATGCTTAGCAAAAAAATGAATGGAGTCTTCTTAATGTGTGATTTGATTCAGTTTCTAAATCTGAAAATTAGATCTACCCTAACTGGACAGTTTCACCTTGAACTTGTATCCTATTCATTTTTCAATTTATGCCATCCAGTCTACCCCTGCTTTGAAAAGGACAGTTAAGGGAGTTAATGGATTTGCAAAAAAGGAAGGGCTTTTCTCTTGCATTTTCAGCATTCATCTTTAATGTCTTTTGTTGATCTTGGAATGGAGGAAACAGATGCTACTGTTAGACATGAAACGTGGTCTCATATAGTATTTGTAAGCTGTCAGCTGTACAGTCAGTCTTTACATAGGCAAAGAACAAGTGCTTCTCTGTACCTTTATTTCCCTGAAACATACAAATACACCCATGCCAGAATCTCCACTCACATTCCCATGCAGGGCACATTCTGTAGCCGGTACGCAAAATGAATACTGTCATATTTTCCTTGTTAATAAATCAAAATATTTTTTCACTATATCCTACAGAATAAAATAAAACCATGTATCACACTAACCACCAAAATTTAGAAACCATGTTTAAACAAATGTTTTGACACACTAGCTAAGATCAAAAGGGAATTTATTCTTGAACAGCAAGTGCCTAGCATCTAAGAGGTAAAGTATTTTTCTTCCATTAAATTTACATTATCACAAAATAGAACAATCCTAGATACAGGCAAAAAAGGAAGCTATGGAATCCATGGGTTAAGATTCTAGGTTCCAAATATAAGCCTTAATAACCTCCCAGCTCTCCAAGGTTTTAATGACATCTAATAAAGTATGGATGGTCAGGCATTAGGTCATCTTTTCCTGAGCTGACTCAGGGCTCACTGAATTCTGATAGAGAGTAAAGAATCTGAAACATTTTTATATTTTTAAAAATCATTTGGATTATCTGACAAGATGCTTGGAACTCTGGCTTGCAGACTGGTGTTGGGTCAGTAGAGGTCTTAGAAACAGCTATTATTTGTCTCTAGGCCCAAGCCTAGTAAGTGATTTGGGTCCTTTCTGGTCTTATTTTTTGTTGTTGTTGTTTTTTCTCTTTTTTTTTTTTTTTTCCTTTCTGGTCTTAGAGGCAAGATTTTCCAGGAACAATTTAGAGCATTTTGTCCAGTAACTTGCCTTTATCACCCATTATTTGAAAGAGCTTCAAGGCACATGTGTACATAGTTAAAGAGGGTTGAGGCCTTTAATATATTGTCAAAGTCTGATAAAGTCCATTTTTAATCTTCTATGTATAAACTTAACAAAGGAAAGCTGGGATTTTAGTTGTCAAAAGCATTAAATAGGGTTTAAAGGCCTCCTTTACTCAGCTCAAAAAATTTTATGTCTGGATTCATGCATTGTTTCTCTGTCCCCCAATCAAGTAACACTTTTCTCTTTTCCAATCTTTCTCCTAAAAATTAATTTTTTTTTTAAAGAGACAGGGTCTTGCTGTGTTGCCCAGACTAGAAGGCAGTGGTGCAATCATAGCTCACCCTGGCCTTCAACTTTTGGGCTCAACTGATCCTCCTGCCTCAGCCTCCCCAGTAGCTGGGACTACAGGCACACTCCACCACAGCCAGCTAATTAAAAATTTTTTTTTTGTAGAGACAGGGTCTCACTCTTCCTCAGGCTGGTCTCAAACACTTGGCCTCAAGTCATCCTCCTGCCTTTGCCTCCCAAAGTGCTCAGATTTCAGGCATGCGCCACCACACTGGCCTGACTTTTATTTTAAATTAGACTTCACTAATAATAAGCTTCTTTGGGCTGGTTTGCATTCCAGTGGCTAGAGCCCTGGAAGATCTCCACAGATGTGTAAGTTACAATGAGTTAAAATGGAGAGCTGCTTTTGCGGCAAAATAAACAAAAGCCATTTTAAAGAAGGTAGGCATTTCAAACATTTCAAATGCAAGGGTTGCCTAAAACACTCCCTTTTCCGTGGCTGCCACAAGAAGTGCCAGAAGTTTTCTGATAATAAAGTATGTCTGACCCAAATTTGAAAGACAGCTCTCTTCAGTTTCCACCATTTTCAACAGAGTAAGAAGTGGCCCCACTAGAGCTCTCCATCAATTTAGACAGACCTGATCTGGTCAAGGCCCTCCCATGGGTCTGTCTGCTCCGAGCTTGGGCCTGAACACTGTGATCCAAAACACAGATGAGGAGACTTAAATATCACCCACACAGGCTCAAAGGGAACTAGCAAGAAAAAGGTCCTACCAGGCCTTCCTAAATGTCACCCCATATGCACAGTACATTGTGAAGACCCAGTGTGGTTTTAGCCGCCTCCTGGAACCGCGGATGGTACAACTACCTACTGAGTACTACACCCTCCCGTACCTAAAAACCAGACGATGAGGTCAGAGGCACGATAAGTATCAATGTGAATCTCATGAAAACCACAGGAAATTTTAATTCTGTAAAATATTTTACACTCTGGGCTGGGTGCAATTGCTCCCGCCTATAATCTCAGCACTCTGGGAGGCCGAGGCAGGAGAATTGCTTGAGGCCTGGAGTTTGAGACCAGCCTAGACAACATAGTGAGATCTCATCTTTGCAAAAAATCAAAAATCAAAAATTTAGCCATGCATGGTGGCACACTCCTGTAATCCCAGCTACTCAGGAGGCTGAGGTGGGAGGATTCACTTGAGCCCAGGAGTTCGATGTTACCATAACCTGTGACTGCGCCATTACGCTCTGGCCTGGACCATAAAGCAAGACTCTGTCTCAGAGGAAAAAAAAAAGTACACTCTGGACCACAGCCTATGCTCAACACTTCATTGTTTATCACGCATTTTCTGTTTGCCTGCAATGTGCTTATCATTATAAAAACTAGGAGTCTTGCTAGGCATTTTCAGGTCCAAGAGTCTTGATCACTACAAAGCTACAGGAAATTAAAATTTCAGAGCAGGGACTCATTTTACTCAATAAAAGTGTGGCTTATGTAAACAGTTTCCTTTTTTTTTTCTGAAAGCATCCCATTAGAACAGGTAGAAGATATTTGGGGAACAGGATTCCTACATATTTTTTTTACCAAGCTCTAATCCGAAGCACAGCAGAAGCTACTCTGCTCTGCCTCAGTCACGAAAAAAGAGGTGACAACAACAAGGAGCGCACGCAATTCAGGGTCACAGCCATGTCCTGCCCAAGGACAATAGCCAGAACCTCATTCTTTATGATTTATTTCTAAATTTGGCAGATGAAGCCTCGATGTGTCCCAAAGACTCATTACTGACTTTACCTTAACTCAAAGCAAAAATATTTGCATACATTTTGTATTTTAAATCATCTTTCCCTGGCACAGTTTCTTATCTGAAAAACAAACAGAAGCTCTGACATTAACACGTGCACGGATTAAGGATTCAAAAACAGAAACACTTTTGTTGTTGTTGTTGTTCTTGTTAAAGACACTCTCATCTAATAAATGCTGTGTCTAATTTAGCATTTCTACAATTGTGGTGTGAAGCCTTCTTAAATCCTAAGACAGATAAAAAACGCTGCTTAGAATAGGCATAAGAAAGCAAGGAGAGAAAGATATTTTTTAACTTAGGAAAGGTGAAATTACATTGTTTAGGGAGACAACAAGAAACAATAAAATATGAACTTACTTTTAAAGTCCTGAAACAATAGCTGTAGGCAACCAGATGCCAAAAAATCTTTTGGTATCTGTCAAAATAGTGTGATTCCTCCTGAGTTGCTAAGAGGCTACCTGACAAAAGAAATCTAAGAGTCACTAGATTGGCTGGAAGTGACTTTAAGAAAAAAATGCTACTTCAAGTGGGCCTTAGATCCAAGGAGACAAGTCATACAGTGTATCCAGCACATGCTTGCTACTTTCAATTTAAACTGTTTCATAGGCAGGGGTAATTATTTTTCCATTACCTACCTAAGTGGAGGCAGGTCCTGATTTTAAAGGAGCAAAAAATACAAGAGGGCACAAGGAGAGAATACTGACACTAGCTGATTCTCACAACTATTCAAATATCCTCTTATTTCATTTTCAAAAACCAGCAAAACACCAACACCATGAAATAAGTTTCAATCTGTATAATAGAAAATGTCAGGTGAAGTGAGGGCCTGGAAAGAAATGAGAATGCAAAGTGGTTGGCTTTGAACTTTAACACTCATCGGACATGTTGAAATGAGTGACAAAGACCTATTCTGTCCAGAAATCCCCACTTTATTTTTAAGCCTGGAAACTGGTTGGTCATATCTATACTGAATACTTCCTGTGCAAGGGCAGGCTGATAGCAACAAACTGCCCAGTTTAGTAACTGCCTACATTTAGTCAATTGGGTCATTCATGGAATAAAAAACAGCATCAAACATTTAAAAAAAAAATCTGGCTGACTGAAACTCTAAAAGATATACAATGAAAACAGGTTCGACTATTTCATAAAATAGGGATAGATGGTACCACTAAAAAAAAAAAAAGGCAACAGATAATACTACTCTGAGACTCTTTGCTTGTACGTTTTGTGCTATTGAAACGCCACTACCAAATATGACAGCTCTCCCACTCCCACCCTCTGTGACTAAATGGTCCAATTGACATTCCACATTTTCATTTACAAAAATGCCTAAGACTGTAGAATGACTCAAGGAACTAAACAACAACAACAACAAATTCATTTATTCCTTTTTTCTTTTCATTTGGTCCAATTACATTTTAAAGGAAGGGTGGCCTGAGGATTTTAAAGAAACAGGAATGTAGGGGACTGAAACAGATCAGGAATGTACACTTTATCAACTGGTCTATTAATCATAATGTTACCTTAAGAACCCATCTTTGGGAAAGAAAGGAAAACAATTAAGGATTGCAAGAATGACCCTTTCCTCGGCAACCCTGAGGGCTGTGTCAGGCTTCAGCGAGGCTGCCTCTCCCAGCAGCAATTATAATTTACCTGATTAACCCTTACTCGTGTTGAAACAAGCCCGCTAGGGTTGCACTGCTGAGAGGCACAAGCAACGCCTCCCCTCCCCCAGGCCGATCACCAGCCACACAGAGGGGCAACCCCACAGCAAGCCAGGGTTGGTGGCAAGGACAGGAATGTCAAGTAATCTCTCCTGTACCTCTGGGGTTATCAGCATGATCATCGAGGCAGAGCTATGGTCGAGTGAGCCAAATAGTTTAAACCACCTCTACCCATAAAAACCCTCTGCCTGAAATTCTTCAGCGAGCCACTTACCGTCAGACTTGTTCATGAGGGCGTTCCCCTCTCCCCCACCCCTGCGCCCCCGAGTTAGGCATAGCCTCACTGGGAGAGGGTGACGGCTCTGTCCCTCCAAAGGCCACCCACCACTTGCCATCCAGAAAACCTACGGCACGATGAGCAGGCAGCTTTGAAATGGTTCCCACAGGCCGGCACCAGTGCTTTTCCAATCATCTGCTGTTTGCCAGCTTTTTTGAGGAATCATGTTTATAACCCAGTAAGAAAGTTACTAGAAATCCAAGCCAACACGACACAGCCCCGGCTCCTGCCCGGCCCCAGTCTGGCAGCTGGAAGAGCAGCAGCACTGCTCAGGCTCACGTCCTTGTTGATGGGCCCTGCACTGATCCTGCCCGGGAAGAACCGGACGCTTCTGTGTCCTCCAAACACCACCGTTCCACTGGCTCCGAGTCTGGCCAGTACTTTGGAGAACAGCACCCCATCTACCTCCTGTTAACGGCAAATCCAAACAAAATTAGCAAACTGACGAAACTACCTCAGTCACAATGGTCTCCTGCCTAGTTCTACTGCTGCTCACCTCTCGAGTTTTGCACATTACTTTTTATTTATTTATTTTCTTTTTGGAGTTGTTTCCTCCCTTCTCCCCTGCTGTCTCTCCACACTCCCACTTCTTCCCTTGGAGGCTCTGCTTCAGGCCTGGAGCCCACCCTGTGGCTCCCACGCACTCACCATTTCTCCCTCACTGTGCCCTTGAAACGTTGGAATCTGCCAGTGGCCACTCCCGGGACTTCCTTCGCTGTTCTGGTTTACCAGCAGTTCCTTCCCTCCCTTCAGTAGGTGCTACCCACCCCTGAATTCTGCCTCCTAGAAAACCCTCCTGAGAGGCTCCTTCTTTAATCATTTCTTTACTTGTAGGACTCTCAGTCCAATGTTTAGACTTGTGATACTGAGGAGGGGTGCATTTTCATTCCAGATATTTCACAACTGACTTATTCAGGTCTCATCTTCACCCTGAAGGGTGCTTAAAAATAGGAGGACACTCGGTGCACTAATACTTACTTTTATCAAATAACTTTACAGAAGGAAAATGTTTCTTGGGGCAAGGCCACCCTTCTTTGCTGCGTTTTAGAGAATGTGAAATGAGGACTTCTCAGTCGAGTGAAATAGGCAGGCCCGGGCAGGGTTTTGTCTTTGAGTACAATTGCAAGCCTCCTTATGTATACCGCACCTACTGAGTGAAGCTGTCTGAGCACTCGGCTTTACACAAACATTATCTCATTGATTCTTATAAGAGACGAGACATCTGACATATTTCCGCTGGTGTGACAACTGCTTACCACTTTAAGAGAAATTTAAAATTTTTCAGAATGGCTCAGCTTACTAGTGTGGCCCAAATTCTACTTCATATGTGTAAAACTGAAGTCCTAAGAGTTCCAGATTATATGCCAAATCTAGGGTACTCCTAGCAGAAGCATCAGTGGTTTTCTGTAACATGAGCAGAAGAAAAAACATGAAGAGAAAAGAAGTGAAGATGAAAGGGAAGAGAGAAAAGTTCTCTGATTCTCAGTGGCCAAAGCTTTTCCTTAGTATGAAAAGCTGTGTGTGGTATTGTGATATGATAAGAAACATAGGCCGGGCATGGTGGCTCACACCTGTAATCCCAGTACTTTGGGAGGTGGAGGCAGGAGGATGGTTTGAGGCTAAGAGTTTGAGATCAGCCTGGGCAACATAGCAAGACCCCATCTCTACAAAAAAATGTTTTTAAAAATTAGCCAGACACAGTGGCTTGTGCCTTTAGTCCCAGTTACTCGGGAGGCTGAGGTAGGAGGATCCCTTGAACCCAGGAGTTTGAGGCTACAGTGCACTGTGATCATGCCACTGCACTCCAGCCTGGGTAACAGAATGAGACCTTGTTTCTAAAAAAATATATATACATATATATATATATATTTGGTCTTTGTCCATGGCTCCTAGCCAGAGCTCCTAAAACCTTTGGAATTTACTAAATGATAAGAGCAACAGGTACATCTTTTGTTATAATATTTGGTCTTGGTCCCCAATTCCTGGCACAGAGTTCCTAAAATCCTTGGAATTTCCTGCGTGATAGGTGTGAGAGGGGTGTCTTGTTATTCATAAGTCCCTTCCAATCGTACCTGAGTTTACGTTAATCAGGCGACTTACAAACCAGAATGCGGACTGGTTACCAGAGGAACCCACCAGGTGATTAGAGGGTTAAAGCTTTCAGCCCCCCAACTCTGGGCAGTGGAGAGGGGCTGGAGATTGAGTTCAATCCCCAATGGCCAATGATCTGATCCCACATGGAGGTGCTGGGAGGCTGCATGGAAGCTCTCGGCCCTCTGCCATACCTTGTCCTATGCGTCTCTCATCTTTAGCTCTTCCTGAGATTCTTTCATTCATTCATTCATTCGAGACAGGGGCTCATTCTGTTGCCAGGCTAGAGTGCAGTGATAAGATCATAGCTCACTGCAGCCTTGAACTCCTGGGCTCAAGTAATCTTCCTGCCTCAGCCTCCTGAGTAGCTGGGACTACAGGTGTGCACCACCACACCCGGCTAATTCTTCTATTTTTTGTAGCAATGAGGTCTTGTGATGTTGGTCAGGCTGGTCTTGAATTCCTGGCCTCAAGCAATCCTCCACCTCTCCCTCCCAAAGTGCTGGGATTACATACAGGCGTAAGCCACCACACCCAGCCTATATCCTTTATGATAAACCAGTAAATGTTTCCATGAGTTTTGTGAGCTGTTCTAGAAAATTATTAATCCTGAGGAGGGAGTCATGGGAAGCCCCAATTTATAGCCAGTTGGTCAAAAATACGGGCAGCCTGGACTTACAGAATTGATATCTGAAGTGGGGAACAGTCTCGTGGGACTAAGCCCTTAACCTGTGGGGCCTGCCCTAACTCGGGGCAGTTAGTGTCACAATTGAGTTAAATTATAGGATACCCAGTCAATGCCTGCCAAGAATTGGAAAATTAGTTGGTGTGGGAAAAACTCTCCCACGTTTGGTGTCGGAGTGCTGTGAGTGTATAGGAAAACAATTTTTTTCCTTTTTAAGCGGAATTAAATTTCCTGCCTACATTCACTTGTTGCCCTCATGCACCAGTGCTTATTCCGTGTGACGCCACAGGGAGAGGCCTGCAGGCGAGGCTCTCCTGAACACTGGTCAGAGGTGATGAAAAGGTGATCAGGAAAGGAATCTGCTGGCAACAAGACTTGGAAAGCACACAGAAAGGAGAGGATGGCCAATTCTCAGGAGGCTGAGGTGCTTGCTCACAGCAGGGCCCCACCTGCCTTCTCTCATTCCCTTAGTCCCCCACTGAATACTGAATGAATACCCACGATGTGTTCCCATCCCTAGAGAATGAGCTCCTCAAACCCAGGCTCCCCACCTTAGCCGAGCCCAAGCTCAGTGGAGGCCCTGGAAGGAGGCAGCGCAGTCTCCGTGTTTCTCTACAGACGGGGCTGACCACTGCCTCCATGCGCCTCCAGTCTTCCCTCGTTTCCTTCTGCCTCTTGAGCTGCTCCATTTCTGTTTCCTTTATTGGTTCCATGTACCTCTTCCGCCTGTAGAAGTCGGTGCTCTCAGAGACTAAATCCACGGCCCAGCCCTCTCTTTTCTCTGTAGCCTTTCCCTCAGAGATCACGCAAGGGGAATCAACTCTCCCCTTGAGACTGGACAGTCACACACGTTCTTTCCCAGGCTCCTAAACACAGGTTCGGTCTCTTCCCCAGACCAACTCGTGGTTCTTGCCAGCTCGGTATTCCTAAAACACTGCTTTGCATCTTCCCTCTTTCATCTGGCTCAAAGCTCTCCCATTATTTAAAATAATTGTATTTCCTTCCTAGAATGTATCTGGGGCATGCTTTAGTCTAACGCCGAGGTTCCCACTTTTCTAATGAGGAAATGGAAGTTCAGAGAGACGAAGTAGCTATTGAAGGTTGCACAGACAACCAGGGGCAAAGTCAGAAGTAGAGCCAGTCTCCTGACTCCCAGTGCTTTGTCTGTTCCTGTAGTGTCCCCCAGAAGCCTCGCTTCTCCTCTGGCCCCATGTACAGCTCTGAACCCTGCACTCCGCACTTCCGTAAACATCCTGATCCCAGCACACAGCACATGCAAGTTCCCTGTGTGTCACACTTTCTTCTTTTCCTCTCCACTTGCTTAAGGGACCTAGCTGAAGTACGGCTACCGGTCTGGGAAGTCACTGCTGCCCATCATGACTCTGGGTGAATAATCTCTCTTCCGGTTTCTCATTGGGTCCACTGTCTGATCCTAAGCTCCCATCATGCACTTTTGCCCCATGAATGCAAATGTGCTATGTGTGATGCCCTGAACCAGAAGTTCTCCGAGAGCAGGGTCATCCACACACACATCTCTGCCTCCACAGGCCTGCAGAGAGGCACTGGCTTAGTTAACGTTTGTTGCTATGAATGTCTGAGGCCCAGGGAAGGCAGCAGTGGGCAAGGGAGATGGGCTGTACCCCGGAAGCAGGAATCTACTGGACTGTCCACAGAAGGCAGAACAGCTTGTGCTTCTAGGGACACCTCTGGCCCCCAGCTCCTCAGCCTCGCTGAGTGGGCCACGTGAACACATGCACCGGAGCCAGTTGAGCTAGCATCAAGCATAAACAGCATATCAAACTGGAAGGAAAGTTCATGAATGGCTTATTCTCTTCTTGACAGTCAACCCTGACTTGAACAGATGAGGTGTTCAGGCTCCAGGAGCCTACTGTAGCCCTTAGCACAAGAGTTAAGCAATTGCTCTTTCAGAGGTCAGGGGAGCAGTGGGCTATAGCCCCACAGCTGCTTCCTGAAAAAGGTGTTCTGACTCCCAGATGCGCCAGGCCCGCTGCAGTGTGCTCCAGGGAAGGTGAGCCTGCGGGGTGCACATCGGCCCCTGCGACAGCACGTCCACGTCAGAATGCTGACTCCCTGCCCACCCACGCACAGACTACCTTCTCCCCAAGGAAGAACGTGCCTACCCAGCCAGCACCCTCGACAGCTAATTTTTCCTGAATGACATTCTCAAAGGAATGAAAACAAGTGAGCTCACTGTTTGCCTCCCTCTCACTTGGTCTACTGCTTTCAAAACTCAGGATCTAATTGGATCTACTTGCAGAGCTAAATTTTATTTCACAATGCCTCCTCTTTTACTCTCCCAAGTTAAACGTAAAAGAATGTGAAATAGAAAATCTCCATTTGTTCAAATATTCCATCGAGGTTTCATAAATTCCCCCAAAAGGTAGTGAATGGCACCTAAACAAACAGACTGGGTCTGTCCTGCTTCAAGGAGATCTCAAAAAAAAAAAAAAAAAAAAAAAAAATCCAGAAAGCTGAAACCTGTGCTTACAAAAATCCTTGCTTGCAAACCACTCACTAAAGAGGATAGAAAGGGTCTGGTAATCACCTTGCCAGGCCTCAGTGCCTCTAAATGAAGAGCTTAGACAAAAAGATCTGCAAAGTTGCTTCTAACTCTGAATCATGGTGAGTCTATGTATATTTGTAGCAGGTAATAGTTTTAATTACAAAAGACTTCTCACTGTAGGCCTTCTTTAAATGTTAAAGATACATGATTTTTAATTCAGTTTACACTATATTTTTAAGAACAATCCCTGAAATGAAGAGAGGTATACAACCATGATCATCTCACTGATTTCCAAGTGGTTAGTAAAAAGACAAAAATGTTGATAAATAAATGGTTTGTGGCAAATCCAGTGACTCTGCATTATTCTGAAATGAAATCATTGGGTCCTGAGATTTTCTGGCCCTACTGCATTCTCTTTCACCCACCCACTTTTTGGCTACTTCCTGGATTACCAACAGCCGGGATCAGGAAATTTAATCATCCATGTAATCCTGACTGTTCAATGGCATCACAATTTGGGGGCAAGAAATGAATATGATGCATATTTGGTCTGATGAAAATTTCAGAAGTGAGGAAGAAAAAGCCCCAAATGTGTTTAAGTTTAGAGAGCTAGAGGTGTCAGGCAATGCCAAGTTATCAAGTGATGTCCAGCATACAGGAGAAAGAATGACAGATCTTGAAATGGATTTTCCACTTTTAGTCCTCGTCAGCACACCACACTCCAAGGCTAATGACTACATAAAAGGAACAGATAATCACATCAAAGTCCAGTGTTTAAGAGCATATGCAGTACCTTCTACATTATGTATGACACCAAGGTCACCCCCACCAGGTGCTCTCATCAGCTTTAACCTCCTTCCCTCCTCATTCCCTCTGCCAAGCAAGGGCGGAGGAAAGGAGGGAATAGAGAAGAAAACTGGTAAAGTAATGCTTAGCAATGAATGATGTTATACAGGCTGCCACATCACATGAGGTTAAAACAGTGAGAACACTACACAGCGTTCTCTGGGATTCTTTATTATAGAAGATGATATTAATAACTACAATGAACAACTGAACTTTTATCCTCTATGATACTAGGCCGGGTATTGGTCCCATTCTCCTGTTCCTTCTAGGGGAAAGAGTTTCCTTTCCCCCAAAGAGTTATAATCACCAGGGGTGGCGGGGAGGGGGCTGATGCTGACCCCGGGGCCCCGAAGGTTCTGCAAGGATGCCTGCTGGCACAGTGTGCTTGGGGGGCAGCCTTCAGGCATACCGCTGTCCTGGCACTACATGACCTCAGTCACTCGACTGGCAAGCTGACCGATTAAAACGAGCTTCCTGATCAACCCACTGGGGAACTGGGAACCCTGGGTATGGCAGACTACAGTGAGATAGACTGTAGGTGACCTGAAACCCAAAGAAACCACTGCAGAAGTACTGAGAAACAGGTTAAGCTCCTGTTAAATGGTACTTAAACCAAGGAGGGCTAAAATTGAGAGTACAAAGGCCTATGCATAATCCCCAAAGAATTCACGTTATCATCAGGCGACATGACAAATTGACCAAGTGCAATACCATTATGCTGAGAGTCACTCAGGTGTGTATACACATCTTGTAGATTTTAAAGCAACTTGAAACTTAGCAGATGCTACAAAGTGGCCCATTTGTTATAACATAACACACAGGTAACTGAACCTTGTCTCCTGTCAATGACCAGGGGAGTCTGTGTTTGCCATTCTCAAGCTGGCCACTGGCAGGAAGTGAGGTCCTTCCCTTGTCCCACAGGTGCGTGGGCACCTCTCACTTTAGTGCGCTCCAGGCACCTCCTACCCCACCCTGCAGGACTCTTAGATCTTCTAGCGGCTAGAAGCACACACTTGAGAATTCCTGCCTGTGTTCCTGGGCAGCTGCAGAGCCAGGGCCTGGGCTCTTCTTTCTCCTATAAGATACGTGGTCTCTCCACTCTTTGCTTCTCAAACTGGGGAACGAGCAAACACAGAACACACAAAGCATCTTCGTGAGTGCCAAGTTTACTCTAGGATGGGGGAGGGCAGCTTTTGGCTTTACTGGAAGTACTGCATAAAGGTTAAAAGCACAGGCTCTATAGTTAGTTGGCCTAGGTTCAAATCCTGATTCCACCATTCCTAGCTTTATGATTTTAGGGTACAATTTTTAACTTCTCTGAATATCAGTTTTCTTACTTATTAGGTAGAACGAACACAAAGAGTTATTATACAGGTATTAAATGAGATAATACATAGAAAAAGGTGCCTTCCACCATGTCTGGCATATGGAAGAGCTCAATACATTTCAATTTCAATACTGCTTCTTCAATCTTCAAGGAAATTTGAGACGCTGGCAAGCCACTTTGGGCCCTGACCCCAGTGATCAAAGACACACGTTTGTTCCGCCTCTGCTATTAACAGTACTTTAGTGGAAAATTTCAGAAACCCTAAATAGGTTTGTCCTCTAGGTTTGGAAAGCACTATTCCTATAAAGTGAGGCCAGACAACTTCTAAGCGGTGTTCTAAAAAGTTTCAACATATCATGTTTCAACAAATCATGTAAAATTAAAATTAATTAATTAATTTCAGAAGGTTTTATAACACCCTCCTGGATGAGAGGTCTTAGGTCTAGCCCTGGGGATTCAGGGGAAAAAAAATCCACAGGCCTTGCTGTCAAAAAGTTCATAATAAAATAGAGGCAACGAAAACTAATAACCCTAACACGGGGTGAAAACACGGTACAACTGAGGAAAGTACAGGAAGCTATGGGAACACCCTGGAAAAGCATCTCCCCCAAAATGTGTCTGGTTGGAGATACTGCCCACTGGAGGAAGGGCAAGACAGTGATCCTAACAAAGGAAACAGCATTTGTTGAGGAAATGAGGAAGTAAATAAATAAAGCAACACCAGTGTTGGACAGGCCAGTCAAGTGGTGTGGTAGATATTTGTTGTTGTTTTGGAGATCCATGTTAGAACTCCCTTCCTATTTTGGAGAAGCTCCCATTTGCAAGTGGTTGTAGGAGGCAGATACCTATCTCCCACGACCAAAGCGGAACTGGAAATTCTTTCTCCCACAGCAACTTACATCTGGGATTTTAAATATTAAGGATGAACAAATATTCAGCCACATCTGGAGTCCCAGCAATGACAGAAGCGAAACATACAGAAGCACTGAAGGCAGTGGTGAGGTCCTAACCAGATGGTTCTTGGGTCCTTGGCTGTACTTGCTGATGTATTTTCAGAGGCCAGTTCTCCAGCCTTTTAGCGGATGTGTGAAATATTCAATATCCCTCCAATAAATTTAAAATTCTATTTCTTGCAACCAAGAAATAGATGTGGTTTTGACAGATGTGGCTATTTTGACAATTATGCGAGGTCCTGGACCAAGGCAGGGATAGGGGAGATAAACAGAAGGAGACACATTCAATAGATAATGAGGAAGACAAAGTGCCAGGTCTTGGTGAACAATTAGAAGTAGAAGATTAAGGACAGGGCAGAATTAAGGACAACGTCCAAGTATGTAGTCCAGGTATGTAGTTTGGAAGCCAAAAAAAGGGGGATGATAGGGAAAATACAGAAGGAGGATCAGATTGGTGGATAGTAGAAAAGGATGGGCTCAGTTTAGACCTGCTGAATTTAAGATGCCTGTGAGACATTCGAAGCATGATGTCTACGAGGAGGTTGGTCGTACAGCTGGTTCCTAGAAAGGCACAGGCTAGAGGCCCAGGAGATTAAAATGAAACAGCTAGGAAAAGAAAGGAGACCGGGAGAGTGTAGTGTCATAGGAACCAAGGAAAAACTTTAAGATTGCAGGGAATCTGGTCTCTTAGTGTCAAATGCAATCAAAAAAAAAAAAAAAAAAAAAAAAGGTAAGATCAGGAGATCGAAATAAAAAAAATATGAATGCAGGGTCACTGGTGATTTTAGCACCTGGGAAGTCACCGGTGATTTTGGCAAATGCAATTTTTGGCAGTGGGGTGGGAGAAGACCTCAGTAGGATGAGGGATGACAAAGAGTAAGCAAAGAGGAACCACACAAAAGTTTGTTTCACTTTTAAAGCTCATTTTAAAGGAGAGACAAGCAATACCCAAAACTGGAAAAAGTGCCAAGGATTAAGTTTAAAGAATGGAGATCATTCATTCATTCAATCCACACTATTTAATGAGCACCTGTTACTGCACAGGTCCTAGAGATACAGTGGGAAATAAAACAGACATGGTCTTTCCTTTGAGAGCTTTGGTCTAAAAGAGAAGAAGTGTTAGACAGTGTGGTGAGTGCCAGCAAGGAAAGGAATAGGGACTGCCAGAGAGGGTGACAAGGGATCTGAGGTTAGGGGTTCAGAAAAATCTTCTCTGAGGAGCTGACCAAGAAAAGGAGGTCAGATGGAGAGAAGGAGATCTGGGGCAGAAATATCACCCAGTGCCGAAGCCCTGGAATGGGGAGCTTGAGCTCACCTATGTGCAGAAGGGAAGGAGCCAGGAAAGACACCGGGCTGGCTAGTGCAGGAGGAGCCCGAGATGGAAGGAGTCACACTCTGCAGTAGGAGTGCAGCGGGAGGGTGGGTGTGGATGAAGGTTGAGTCTGGCAGTCTGGGAGCAGGAAGTTGAGAGTTACCTAATGGCTACTGTTTTCTCTGTGCAATAGCAGGCCTGGTGAGGCATGCGAGAACTGGGTGAGGTGGTGGTGGGAAACGGCTATTATGGGCAACGGAGGAGGAAGCTGAACTCACTCACCACTCAACCTCACTCTTTTCCAAGTCCTCGCAAAGTGACACCCCCTGCCCCAACAATGGCTTTCTCAATTCCTGGAACTAAAGCTGCAATAACCAGAGCAAAGCAGCCCTGGATGCCTTGACACTTAGCACTGGAAAGATCCTCAGAGATCTCAACTGCCACTCACTTTTACTACTTCATAATTAAGCAATTTACTCAACAGGAAGCAACTGAATGCCAAATATGTGGCTATCAGCCTATCTCCTCAGGAAGCCCCCATCCACTGGAAACTGTTGAGATCCTCTTCTCAACGGCATTCCCCTTGTTAATAAAGTGAGTTTCTTCCTTCATTTCCCTTGCTTTCCTATTCATTTATGTCTGGATATCTTAAACTCATTCAGTTTTTAATAGAGCAAGGCCTGGATTATTTTTCTCTGCTCAATACCCAAGCACAATCACCTATTCATTGGTAAGCAGGCAAAATGGAACCAATTCTTTAGGAGGTGGCCATAGGCTGGGGACGGAGATTCAGCACCCCTGGCACGGAGCCAAGTACGTTCTAAGCTATGATGGCTTAACAATATCCCCAGTCATTTGCTTCTACATTCACGCATATACACAAATATGTTGGCTTCCAAGGACGTCTGAGTCTGACTTGGTATTTTTTTCAGATTCAGTATCAAAGTATACTAGTCTCTCACTGCAGTTCAGAATAATGACTTAAAAGTATCTCCCATTACTGCAAATCATGCGTACAGCATCCAAAGGCAATTTTCTTGCAATACAGACACTGTGAAGAGCTCATGGTGAGCTCACACTAAATGGGATAAGTCCACCAGAAGAAAAAAAGAAAAGCTAACTATAAGAGGAGGAGGGGAAAGACTACTAAGGATAGAGAAGTGAGGTAACTGACTTCTTTACACAGCACCGCTCCCTTCGTGTCTGAGTGGTGGTAGCTGAACGGAGGGTTCTAGATCACAGCTAATAACCAGCCTTGCAGGAATTACCCAGGACACACGCACACACACAGACACTCATCCTTTATTTCCTGGCAGAAGCTACAATGATTCTATCTGGTTAATAAGGTACTTGCTTAATCTCCCCCAAGAGTTATTCAATATCCTACCCTAATTGCAACCAATTTAAAACTCTAGCACCTCAGATTATTTTAAAAGAAACATTCTGGGCTTTCTTTAAAAAGCAGACAGGCCAGACCATTTGTGGCAGATCCACAGAATGCAAATGATGGGCAGTGCAGGGAAGCCGAGGAATAAGCAGAAGGGGCCCCTGAACCTCTTCACACTCCAGTTTGCAGGCTGTTTCTACACTTGCAACCATAGAGCACAGGAGGGAAGATCGTGGATGTTGCTAGAGGAAGGTATAATACATACTTTGGGGAACTGTTTTTCCACTTTCTCCCCACTCCCTTTTTCTCAAAAGAGATAGAAAACACACGGGGGGCGGGGGGGATGCCAACTTAACTGCTACTTGTAAGTCATACAAAAGTTCACCCTTGGATTCTCTTGCCCTGGTCCCTATTTGCCTTCTATTTGCCTTTGACTACTTTTGACTTTCAATAAATTGCTCTTATAAAGACCTAGAAAAGCAAAGCATCCATCAGCACACAGCTCTATCAGAACAGAGGCTACAGCAAGGAAATGTTAATCCCCCAAGCTCCACATCAAGCTTAAAAACAACACTCCTGGCTGTCATTTTTCATTCATGACAGCCCCGTATTTCCATTAAACAAGCCTCCTTTTTACTGACCGTTTCCTTCACACAGCATAATAAGGTAAATGTCAGCTCACAGAGACTGTATTTTGAAACACAGAGCTTCACTTTGGGAGGGGACTCGGTAGAAGACAGAAGAGGACAGGTTTCAAGAGCTCTTCCTAACTGTCTACCAAATGGAGAAATATTGGCTTCTGCTGCCAGAGCTGCTATGATTGACTTGAAATTTATCAGTTTCCCAAGAGGCTACTTGAAAAGAAAGGGAATTCCACAATTTCTAACATTTTCCCCTTTTACTCTCTAATTTCCCCCAACCACCTCCACTCCTATCCCCCCACTTACAAGAGGACTTTTGTATACGTAAAGTTTAGGGAACAAAGCATACAAACACTCACAGGCAAATAAACTCCCCAAACTAACACTAGCGTATAATTGTGTTTTGGTTGGAGCTTTTCCAGCCCTGTCACCCGTCTGTTAGGAGTAAATGAAACCCTTTGCTTTTGCAAAGTTAGAAACAAACTCTCCTCAGTTTCAAACTACACAAGGCCCCCCTCATATCTTTCAGCCCCCTTATTCTCCCAACAAAATTAATTCGCTGCTGAAAAGCTAGCAATGAAGAAGAAAAAGCCAACCTATTCCCCAAATAAGGATCTTTCACTTCTCCCCCTCACTCAGCTTCCCCTTTCAGCCGGAAACCACATCGTTTCTCATTTTTGAAACCCCTTTTCAAGGGACCCTTGACTCTTAGGGCTCCTCCAGGAGACCCGGCTTTCGGCTGTCCCGGTGCAGGCAGGCGGCCTTCTTCCAAGCACATTCTACATTCTTGACTCAAAGTGGGGCTCCTTCGTTTCCAGAGAAGCTAAAAAGCAGCCTTGAGTGGGCCGGCTGAACTAGGTCCGACTCTTCCTCCCCTGTCCCCCGTCCCCTCTGAACCGCTGCGGGGCGAGGAGGGAGCCCGGACGGGTCCCGGGCTCCGCACGTTCAGCTCCACCTGGGCTGCGGAGGCGCAGGGGAAGCAGACGAAGTGCCCGCGGCTCACTTTAAAGCTCCCATCTGCGTTTGTGCTAGCCCCTGCCTTCCTCCACATTCCTCCGCAGAACTTGGCTGCCCCCGAGGGAAATCAAAATCATACCTTCCTTGGATTCTTCTCCTTCGGAGTGCATAGTGTCAGGGTAACCGGCTGCAGGGGCTACTGCCGCTGACATGGACCCGGACCGGCCCCAAGTTCGCTCGCCAGCCAAAATCCGCACACGACGTAAAATAAAAGGAAGGAAAGCCACTAAAATCAAAACCTCCCCGGGGCGGGAGGGCTGGTCTGGTGCAGGGATTTTCAGGGGGAAAGTTCTGCAAGAGTGACGAATCGCGTCTCGGCTGGGCGGCGGGAGTCCGCCCCCGAGCGCGCGCCCGGGCCGGCGGCGGAGGCGACCTGGCGGGGCTGGCTCGGCCGGGCGCACGCAGGTGGGGCGAGGCCCGCGCGCAGCCGACTCTGCCGAGGCAGGGCCGAGGGGACCTTGGGCAAACGCGCTGAAATGTGCAATAAAGAAAAGGAGTCTCATCTCAGCGGCCGCTGCAGTTTTACGTAAACAATAACTGCTATAGGGTAGAAGGAATGCTTCTGCGTCTTTAGGTTACACTTTTCTACGCCTATTTGACTTTCCTTGTCTTGGAGTCTTAACGTGCCAAAAATGAGGGATTTTAAAACGGCAGGGTTTTGTACGTTAGTTTTGCAGGAAAGTAATGTGGATACTTCCATGTAGTTGGAGGGACCACAGCTTCACAAGTGGGGGCGGGGGTGGGGTGGGGCTTTTGAAGAAAGTGGGACCGCCTCCACCCCTACCTTTGCACCCCAAAAGAAGACTAGGCCGCGGACTCACCCAGGATAGCCCACTCTTACGCGAACCCAGCCCCGCGCGCCAGCTGCTCTGCAGCCACCCGAAGGGCCGGACTCAGACCAGAGCGCCATTCCCTCCCCGCGCCACATGCGCTACGGGCCACAACTCGGGGTGAATTCCTTCAAAAAGCCAAAGCGGGAGGTTTTCAGGCTTTTGAAATGCTGATAGAATAAAGATGCCGCAGGGCCTAGAGAACAGATCTCAATCTTCCCCCTGGTGTGGCCCAGGGCTCCTACAATTGGCTGAGAGGAAGTCGCCTTAGCTCTGTGGAGCCTTGGTCTTCCCTTCGGAGAACTGGGGGCAAGAGCTGCCACCAACATACCCATCTTTGGAGATATTTTGTAGAGCACTTGTTTTACCACCAACCTTAGGCAAAAGGCCCTCAAATAACATATCTGAAAGATCCATTTGGAAATTGTGAGGAAAGTTATATTCTTTTAATAAATTTATTTTCCAGCTGCTTACTTTTTCCTCATTTTCCATTTTATATGGGCAAAAAGCAATAATAGAAGCACTATGGTAAATTGAGTGAAAAGAACATGCAAAAGTCGGGGATTAAAAGAGTCCGTTTAAATTCAGTTCTGCTATTTGTTATTTGTATGACCTTAATTCAAATTATTTAACCTCTCTGTGCCTATGTTTCCTCATCTGTAAAATGATGCTAAAAATAGTATTATTTACTTCACAGATTTATGTCTAGTATTAAAGAAATGTAAGCAAAAAGTGATTTGAAAACCGTAAGTACTACATAGATTACTACTAACTACTGCACCATTAAAAGTAAATTTTTGTAAAAGATACTCTTGGGTTTTATTTCGGTATTGGGTTTGAACAGAAAAGAGTGTTTATGCTATTCACAAGCAGTGAAGGCTATCATAAATATTAATATAAGGCCTAGATATTAAATCACTTCCTCCTGCTGAGTGACTCTAACGTGCCTAAGACCCTAGCAGAATGTTATCTCGGTTTCACTGAAAGAGCAGGATGAAGACAGGAAGACATAGCCAGCCAGAGATGGAAGAAGAGGCGAAACATCTGGAAAACATCAATGTTGTGGAACCTTCCAGAAACTGACCCTGCCACCACAAAGGTAACAGGCTGCACTCTTCTGAAAGTCACAGTTAATCTTGTGGTCTCGTCACGCACACATCCTGGCTCAGGAGCTGCTAGGATGTACACCTTGCACCCAGTAACCTCAGGCTTATGGAGAAACAACCTGAAATAAGGATCACTCTGAACCCAAAGAATGCTCCCTCACCAGTCACAAGTGGCCTTTCCTGTCCTGCCCAAGTAATCATTCTGCCCCCTCCCTATACCATCTGTCCTTGCCCTTCCCTACTGCAGGCCAGATGTCCACAGATGTCCACCAGGGGCCCTGAGGGATCACACCAGGGCTGTGTTGTACACAGACAAGATAGCTTCGATGGATGTATAATTGGGGCAAAGCAACACCTTTTCAAGGTGATGATTATGCAAATCCAGACAACCCAAATTCTGCCCCCCAAGGCAGAGTTACTTTCACTGTCTTCTTTCAGAAAGTACCCTCATAAGAAATATTTATTAAATGTCCTTTTACAAGTCCAACTGCACACAAACCACATAAGTGTGTCAAAATACATGTCCTTAACATCCTGCTTATTTACTTTTTTTACACGGGTTCACAAAAAAGGCTTTTAGCCCAGCTCAGGTTAGCCAAGGAGAACAAGTGCTGAATGAACAGTTCAAGTGCTGCCACGTCAGCCTTATAATTCACTTTAAAATCATGTTAGCAGCTAGGTTGATCTTTGAACATTCCCGAGGATCCTCAGGAAACCTGGAGAGAAACTTCTTTTGTATTTAAATGCAAACCAGCAGTCACCTTGGGGAAGAATGTCCTGATCTAGCTGGAAGAGCAACTGTTCAGCTTATTTTAAAAGACTCTATGAGAATAAGGGCACTTTTCAGTCTCCTGTATAACCTCAAAACCATCTGCCATAGGCAAACTACACTGCCCCACGCCTCTACCATGCAACATGGCGACAAAGGGCAGCGGATTCTCTAGGGCTCCCCTGGTCTTCTGGTGCTTCCAGATATATACTAGGTCATCTTGGTTTTGCTGTGCTTTCATTCAAAAGGGGTAAGATGCTTTTTAGCCCCAGTGAATATTGCTCCAGTACATGACAATGATTTGTTATCTCCTGTAGGTGAGACCTGTTTACTCTTGTATGTTTAAGAAACATTTCAACATCCTTAGCCTGGCAATATGCATGGAAGTCACCCCAACAATCTATTATATACCACTCGACACAAAATAGCAACTGAGTTAGCAACACTTCTCATTTAATACTAAACTGCATTTACATATCATGTTGAACTCCTACATTAATAGTGGATCTTCTATCTTCTATGTCAAGATGGAAGAAATACAATGCTAGCTAAGATTCTGATGATTTATTCATTCATTCAGGCATTATCAAACATTTACATGTGTTACATGTAAATGGACCCCAGTCACCTGAAGCTTACTGATAGAATTTTGGTAATTTTGACCACATGTTAACACCAACTCTCAATTGAATTTTATCACATGGCAGCAGAAAAATCTGTTCCTAAATTACACCTTTATAAAGCCGTTTAAAAAAAATTTTTTTAAGGCCTGGGCTTTTGGGCCTTTGCTTACAGCTGCCCAGATGTCTGTTAAGAACAGGGGAATCAGCAAGTTTTCAGACTCACACAAATGAGAAGACCAGCAGAACTGGGAAGAGAAGGTACAGTTTAATCAGGAGGTATCACATGCTCTGCTCACATTCAAGAATGTTGTAAGTTCTCTGCGGTGAAAAATACTAAGCATCTCTGTAAACTATTAATAGTTATGTGCCTACGGCCTTCTAGTTCACAAGAACCTCAGGTCACAAAAAAATGGTCATTTCACCATTTCATCAATATTTCTATTTCTACCCTGCTGACATGAGGCTGAATCGGCTTTCTTCTATTTGACTTTGAGGCTTTCCTCAACTTTTCTTATATTATTTATGTCTATACCCTTGAAAGTCTTCAAAGACTTCCATGATCTATATATAAAGTTGGCTTTCGCTGTCTTTCCTCATACGTGGGAAGATCCGTGTCCTTGGTCTCACCTGGCTGGGGCCTCAGGCTTTGGATCCTTCCCATCATCCTCCGACACTTCCACATTTAACCTTACAAAGTGGAGCTGGGCTGCAATGGGTGTCCCTCCACAGCCCTTCCTGGCCCAGGTGATTTGCCTCTCCTTACCTTAAGAAAATGTTATTTACCAGAAATGGAGAAGAAGATGTTCAAATGACAGTGGAGTCATGTCCCTTCTCAGAAGGTCAAGTTCTGTGCCTCAAGTGGCCTTAAGTTTATGCATTGCTGAGTGCAGATGCTCCTCAGCTTACCATGGGGTTACAGCTGAATACACTCATGGTAAACCGAAAGTATATTAAGGCTAAAATGCACTTAATGCACCTAACCTACTGAACATCGTAGCTCAGACAAGCCTGCCTTAACCTTAAACGTGCTCAGTACCCTTACATTAGCATATGGTTGGACAAAATCATGTAACACAAAGCCTATTTTATAATAAAATGTTAAATATCTCATGTAATTTATTGAATACTGTATGAAGTGAGAAACAGAATGGGTGTATGTGTGCTCCAAGTATGGTTTCTCTTGAATGCCTATCATTTTCAGTAGAATACACATGAAGTCAAAAAATCGTAAGTCAAATTGTCGTAAGTCGGGGGCCATCTGTACTGGATGAGGCTGGGGAGTCTAGGCTGGGGCAGGGCAGAGCTGCATGAGAGGAAGACAGCTGAGGGTGCGTGTGGCGATAAGGGAGGGAGAACACTACTGGTGCCCGGGTCTTAAGAGTTTGAAGTTTTTGGTAAACCCTCTCCTCAGTCCCCTGATGACATCTCCAGTAAATTCTACAGCCACGAATGCTCTGGATGTGAGTGACTAATTCTGAGGGAATGGGGAGAAGTACTGACATCTGAGATGAGCACACATAGGGAGACAATAATATAATACATCTGGAATATACTTTTCTCCTAGGCTTTCATTGTTTGTTATTTCTCTCCTAAGAAGTCTTCCTTGTTAAAAAGCTTTTTGCAGATGATTAAACACACACCCACACACACACACACACACACACACACACACACTCTTAAAATCAGGTCTGAAAATATTATCTGAAGAATTTATGATCTACAGTCCATCCCTCAGTATCCATGGGGGACTGGTTTCAGGACCCCCTTGGACACCAAAATCTATAGATGCTCAAGTCCCGTATATAAATCGTAGAGTACTTGCATATAACCTACGCATATCCTCCCCATATGCTTTAAATCATCTCCAGATTGCTTATAATACCTAATACGATGCTTACACATTACTTCATTTGCGTGGATTCAACATAGTAATCAGCATGTAGCAAATTCAAGTTTTACTTTTTGGAGCTTTGCGGAACTTTTTTCCCCCCAAATATTTTCTGTCTGCAGTTGACTGAATCCACAGATGTGGAATACATGGATATGGCACCCATAAATACAGAGGGCTGACTGTACTTAGCAGTAATGCCTTGCATTTTCATAGGTTTTATTTAGACTCCCAAGTTAGCCCCCGTGGGTCATCGTACCCATTTTACAGATATGTAATTAAAGAAAAGGTGGTTACATGATTTGCTCAAGGTCACAAAACTAAGTAGTAATGCTCTTTAGACCAAATGAATACAGACTAGCCCTCCTGTCTCCTATATCCAGACTTTCCCACTCTACTAAACTACTCCAATAAAATTCAAGTCCTTTATTTTGCAGAGGAATAATTCAAAGATTGCTATAATGGGAGGTTCCCATAGAGTTTAAGGCAGACCATGGTTCTATTAATAGCATGGATTGCTCAACTCTGTCTTTTCAAATGCTTTGATCACAGCCTCAAACTATAAAGTCCTCATATTCAATGCTTTAAATAAGCTATCAAATCAATAGCTTCTATTTATTCAGCAACATGAAACTATAATTCTTTTTTTTTTTTTTTAATTAAGAGTTCAGTAACTAACTAAGCCTCCTCAGGTATGACACTGCTAGGAGCAGGGAAAAGACCACCAGACTCAATCTGGGAGACCCGGGTCTGGTTGCTGACACTGCCATAGCAGAGCAGGCACTGGCTGTGCCTCGTTTGCATTAAGATGGGTTTTCTTCTTACTCATCCTTCCCTCATTTTTCCTCTAAAAACGGGCAAGTCATTCAACCTCTCTGCACTTCTGTTTGCACATCTGTACAATGGGCATGATGCCAGGGTAGTTACAAGAACATGACAGAGCACTGAAAATTATGAAGTTCTTACCACTTTTCCAAATATTATCATGAAGAAGGACAGATTGTTTTAGGCAGTTTAGGAGTGTTGGTTAGGAGGCCCTGAATGCTGATGCTACAGATATTCCAGATAGGTGTGGCAGTTTAATGTATGTGGTCCAGTAATAGAAAGTGAACATAAAAGGGCTGAAATTCCTTACTGTACCCAGGTTAATGGGGTCACCATGAGGCTAGGCTGAGTGCAGTGGCTCACGCCTGTAATCCAGCATTTTGGGAGGCTGAGGCGGACAATCGCTTGAAGCCAGGAATTCAAGACCAAACTAGACAACATAGAGAGACCCTAATTCTACAAAAATAAAAATGAAAATTAGCCAGGCATGGTAGTGCATGCCTGTAGTCCCAGGTACTCAGGAGGCTGAGGTGGGAGGATCATTTGAGCCCAGGAGTTCAGGGCCGGAGTGAGATATGATCATGCTACTTACTGCATTCCAGCCTGGGCGACAGGCTGAATTTTAAAAAAATAATAATTAATTAATTAATTTTAAAAAACATGGGGATAGCATGAGAGGGGGGCCACAGAAGGGATTCACGAGGAAGAAGAGAGGCAGGGTGAGACTAGGGGGCAGGATGGCACAGTGTCACATCTGACCAATGCATCCTTGGCTTTCCTTCAGAGGAGTAGCAGGAGGAAAAAGAGATCAACAGTCACAGTCACAGACACTCAGGCTTGGAAGTAACCTTGGAGGTCATCTACTCTACTCCTCTACCTGGCCAGTGAAGCAACCTGCTAGACAAATCTTCAGCAACACGAATTCATCCAGAACCTCCTTGATTACCTCTATTAGCAGAGCGGCCTTGTTTAAAAGACAGCCCCATTTCCTTCCTAACCATGAGGAAGGTCCTCTCGATATTCAACTGAAATTCAAATCTAAGCACAGTAATTGTCAAATTATTTCCACCCTAACCGCTGCCTTTACTCCTTACAGCAAGGAAATAATTTTGTGACAAGATAAACATAGGTTTTTCACTGTATTTTCTGTTTCAACAACCTAGTGGAGACCCCATCACATAGGCTGGCTGACTGTAGCTGAGTTCAGTGTGAGACGGTTATGCAACTTTCCAGTGCTGGCCACACATCTGTTATTGATTATTGCGGAGCATTCAGAAGCAAGAGGCTCTGCTTGAGGCAGCCAGTGATAATCTTTCTCTTCAGTGTGCTCACTCCAAGGGAGTGGAAAACAATGCCAAGACAGGTTGAGTAATGGTCCCTACTTGACTGCATTTGAGAAGTTAAGAGCTTTATTCAGGTTTCTGAAAAAAAATTAAAATTTGGAATCCACAAAGAAAACAGAAATAGTGCTCCATATGTGGAATTTGGACCACAGGCTCCTGGTCTGAGACCTGTCTGAAAGTCTAATCCACTTCTGGTTGTCATAATTTGATTTTTACATTGAGTTTTGGACATGAGTAGAATCTATGAAGTTAACCATTGTGCTAACTGGTCACTGCTTAAGAGACAGAAAAGGCTGGGATAGGCTTGCCAGGTGACAGCAGCCAAGGCTGACACTCAACAGACGAACTCAGCAAGTGGTGAAAATGCAAACTGAAGCAGACCTTATCCAAACAGGGTTTCAGGGGAAAGGGGAGACTATTTTTGTGGAGAGCACTGAAAGGCATGGGTCAGAAGTTTTTCCACTTGAATAAGTCATGCTATAACACTTAAGTCACTCAGCCTCTCCTTAAAGAAGAGCTATAGAAATATGTACTGATTCTACAAAGTTGCAGACATCACCAAAATGAACGTATTATCTCAGAAACTGCTAATCTGAACAGTGTGCTGGCTTACCTAAAAAAAGGTAATATAGTATTAAGTCCATAAATTTCCTACTAGAGATGGAAGAGAACTAAAATTCACTAACTTTCTCAATCAGAATCTATTTCAACAGATTTTTTACTACTGACTTCAGCAACGTCCCATCGTATGCCATTTAATTTTCTCAATTTCAACTAAATACAATCAGCCCAAAACAGACAGACGGAAAGAGAGAAACGACCATCTAAATGGGTACATCAGCCACCATTCCACCCAATGACTTTACGCTGCAGAGTAGGCAGGACACGGAGCTGCGAGTTTGCTGTTCCCTCCCGCCCTCCAGGCTTTGCACGGCCTCACACACTCACGGCAAACGTTGTGTTTAAGGCTATGTATTGTTTCACAGCAAAATGTCTCTAAAGACAAGCCAACTATATGATCTGGTTCCAAAGAAACAACAACCTGTTCCAGTGTTTGTTTTTTTTTTTTTGAGATAGAGTCTCACGGGAAGCTTGTGGGGGTGCTCTATATCAGACCCATAGGTAGCGGCTGCTCCTTATATCTGCTATGCTCTATTCTTTAAAGATCTCTTTACTTCCTATTAGCCGGTCCCCATTATAGATAACATTTCTCTTTTTTAAAACAGTTTGTTTTCTTTTTATTATTATTTTTAATTATGGTAAAATACATAAAGCATAAAATCTACCATCTTAATAATGTTTTAAGTGTACAGTTCAGTAGCATTAAGTACATTCACAGC
Source organism: Indri indri (assembly GCA_004363605.1). Lineage (NCBI taxonomy): Eukaryota > Metazoa > Chordata > Mammalia > Primates > Indriidae > Indri > Indri indri. Next base: position 32,164 of record RJWJ010007446.1, read on the forward strand.
GAAAGGAACACTTATACACTGTTGGTGGCACTGCAAACTAGTCCAGCCTCTATGGAAAGCAGTACAGAGACACCTCGAAGGACTAAAAGTAGACCTACCATTTGATCCAGCAATCCCACTACTCGGTATTTACCCAAAGGAAAAAAAGACATTTTATAAAAAAGACACTTGCACTAGAATGTTTATAGCAGCACAATTCACAACTGCAAAGATGTGGAAACAACCCAAGTGCCCATCAATACATGAGTGGATTAATAAAATGTGGTATACGTATACCATGGAGTATTACTCAGTCATAAAATAATGGTGAACTAATATCTTTTCTAACAACCTGTATGGAACTTGAGACCATCCTCCTAAGTGAAGTAGCACAAGAATGGAGGGAAAAAAATGCCACATGTATTCACTATTAAACTGGAACTAAATGATCAATACTCATGTATACATATGGTAGTAAAATTCAACGGAAATCAAGCAGGTGGGAAGGGGAAGAGAGGATGGGTAAAAAACCACACCTAACAGGTACAGTGCGCACTATCTGGGTGATGGACGCACTTATAACTTTGACTCAAACTGTACAAAAATAATTCATGTAACCAAAACGTTTGTACCCGGGTAAAAAAGCTTCAATCCACTGAAACAAAAAAAGTACATTCACATTGTTGTCCAACCATCACCACCCTTTATGTCCAGAACTTTTTTCATCTTGCAAAATTGAAACTCTATACCCACCTTTCTACTTTCTGTCTCTATGAACTTGACTACTCTAGGTAACTTATATAAGTGGAATTATGGAATATTTGTCCTTTTTCGACTAGCATATTTCATTTAACAACCTCAAGTTCGTCCGTGTTCTTCTAACATGACAGAATTTCCATCCTTTCTAAGGCTGGATGATATTTCATTGTATGTACATTATTGCTTTTTGTTTATCCATTCATCTGTATATGGACACTTGGGTTGCTACCACCTTTTGGCTATTGTGAATAATACTGCTATGAACATGGGTTGACAAATATCTCTTTGAGACCTTTCTTCAATTCTTTTGTGTATATACCCAGAAGTGTAATTGCTAGATCATAGAGTAATTCTATTCTTAATTTTTTAGGAACTGCCATATTGTTTTCCTAGTTAATACTTCGTTTTAAACTTTCCTATTCAAATTACTGTGTAGTTTATCTCTTGATTGGACCCTGCAGTGCCCAACAGGTATACACATTCCATTAGTAAATGAAGAATGAAATAAAAACATTATTTTTTATCATTCGATTTATATGTATCATTTTTTCACATGATGACAAAGTTATTAGTACATAAATACTTATCAGTTGTTTGGACCTAAGCCCTTAATAAATGGAACTGTTAGGTATTTATTTTATCCTAGAAATGATATGAAAAAAATTACAGAAACACAAAGAGCGCCACAAGCCAAGAACATTTGGGAAGCTCTGCTCCGGCTTACATATTCTCAGCTTCTATGAGTACCTGTCTGCTTAGATGGTTCCTTAGACTTACCCTAAGTAGGGGTATCCCTAGTAAGTTTTTTCTCACTTAGGCATTGGTGGCTAGAAACCTTATGATTATCATTAACTTATGCTGTTCTGTCTCCCCTTATTCCTAATCTCACATTAAAATGTTTCCTGGATAGGCATTTTTTTCCTGCAGTCCTGAGGCTGTCAGTCAAGCCATCATCTCTAGTTGGCATTACCTAATAGATTTTAAGCTGGCTTCCTTTAAACAAGACCACAGGTTGAAAATTCAAATGCTCACTGAGCAAATACAATAATTTATATGTGCCACAACAATTGGCTGCCTCAGTCAATTGCAGGCTGCACCCATGGAGACAGCACAGACAGGACGGCGGTGGGTGAGGCCCCGACCCCAGGATCCAGCTGAAATACCAACCTCTCTCTCCCAAAGAAAGCAACGGCAACACAAGTGACTGTGAATGATGCTGCTGGAGGCAAAATCATGAATGTGCACCCCCACCCACACGGATATAAGTGGTTAGAAAACTAATCATTCAGAAACTCTGACACTTGTTTTCATTAACTGGAAATGACTTGAAACGAATCTTACTAAAATCATGACATCTTGTGCAGCCACAATGTGGGGGCAGCTGCTCTTGGTCTATTTTTTTTCACTGTTACACCCTTTTTTTCCCCCTCCCAAAGCCAGACTCAACTGCTCTATAAAGCCTATTGAAGCCCACAGTGGGCCTAAACTTTTACAGTGAACTTCTAGTCTACTTAAAGTTGATAATTTCCATGTTAGTTGTCTTCTGAGGCAGATCCATAAGCTATTTAAAACCTTATGTTTGTTTGTTCTCCTTTCTAGAGAGTATAACACATATTGGGCACTTTGAAGGCATTATATAACTAATAATCATTTAAGCATCTCATAATACTGAATTATGATAACATGTAAGAATAAGTTTAATTTCTGCCTACCTGAAAAGTACCTTACAAGGAACTATGTACATAAATATCTGTTATCTTCAAAGAAAGAAAGCAAGACAAGAAAATTTGCATTGCATCCGGAGAACCGAGGCTAGTAATCTGCAGCAATCCATAAACCTATCAAGTTTGCAAAAATTCTGTCAGAAAAGAAGCCAAGAAGAAAATAATTCTGGCAGCTGCAAACCTTCTGTTTTACAACATGCACAGAATGGATGCACTTCCATCAACATCCTCATAAACAGAGAGTGCTGAGCAAATGCAAACATCCCTAGTAGAAGTCCACCAGATTTCAGACTTCAACTAATGGATGTGCTTATCTTTATAGAGGTACCCTTACGGGCCACCTATCAACCCCACCACAATTGTCTTAGGAACCATTAATAAGATGGATTGAACAAAATTCCATTTCAGTTGATGGAATTTCCAGGGCCAGCAAGATACCAGCAGCAGCTGCCCAACTTTAAAAGAGCAGCAACCTCACTATCTTCAGACTGGAAACTTTGTTTCCTCTAAGTTAAGAACTAACATCCGGCACTGGACCACCTGAATACATATACTAATAAATCCCAGATGGGAATTCCAGACACCTCTTTACTCAAAGCATGAATTTCTCTTAAGTGATAAACATTCTATTAAGCAAGTCTCTCAGGAGTAAGTTTCTCTTCAGAGACCGTTTTCATTTACAACATGCTGTGTTTTCTAAAGCTAATTTGGGATCCATCATTGCACAATATGTAATTAATTTTGCCATCTCCTTTTTTAATGGACGAAATTAATCTGTGAATGTAAAAAGGTAGCACCTTGGTTGTCTAAAATATCTTGTTATCTGGGCCAGAAGAAGAAAAAAGTATACCACTTGACCACAGGCCCAAATTCTGAATCAGCACCCCAGTATAGAACCAAACAATTTATATGATTATATTAAGCTATGTCTTAACATCATCAGCAATAACAAATATAATTTATGAAGTAGCATGCTAGGTATTATGTTAGGACATTTTAGAACACATCTCTACTCTCACTATACCTCAGCAAGGAGATGTTTTCTAGCTCATGAAGTGTTTCTGCACACATTGTCACCAGTCCTTATAACAACCCTGTAAGGAAGAACTGACTCCATTTGCTTCTGATAAGGATACAGACCCTCAGAAAAATTAAGTGGCTGGCCCATGGTCACCTAGCTGGGACTGAGTGTGACCTGAGACTAAATGTGGGTCTTCTGACTTCATTCCATGCTATTTTTTCCCTACACTACAGTATCTCTGGTTGAGCAGAGTACAGATTATTGTATTAACACTCCAAGGCAAATCCCTCTTACGCCTCAAGAGAAAGGGAATAAGAGCAGTAAGGGAGGTCAGAGGGCAAAGCTGACTGGGAGGCTCTGAGCTTGGCTGAATTGGGGAAAGAGGGAGCCAGACATTAATAGAAAAGGGGAAGTCCAGAGGAGGAAGAGGTGCCGCCCAGGGGCAAGGCGAGGAGTTCCACTTCACACATCGGAGTCTGAGGTCTGAGCTGGGCAACTGATGTGGGGTGAGCTTGGGCTCCTCTGTCGGATCTATTTCCCAGCTATTTCTATTTGGTTCATGCCAAATTCCAAAGCAGCCTTCCTGCTAAGGCCCATTGGACACAAAATCTGTGTGATGTTGTACCCCTCAAAGTTCTCCCAGGGAGTGCCAGGGCTCCTATAAAGCTCACAGTCTTTGACGAAAATATTTCTAAAACAGATTACATAGAGTATCTACTCTTTAGTACACAAAAGCTTTAGAACACACCTTTTTTTCTGATGAAGTGGAATATTGATTAATCACACCGTCCTATATCATAGACACGAACCTACTTTTTTGCTCACTCAACCTGCCTAATAAAGTTGTCCTTTTTCATTCTTTACACCCACTCAACAATTTCTGCCCAATTTCAACAGGCAAGAAGAAGCACGTGATCAAGATTTCGTATTCTTTTTAGGTGCTCTAGAAAGTCTGTCCTAATACATAGTAGAGCTACAGAATAGATGTGACTCCCTTACTATAGTGGAGTTATGTTTTCAGAGGTAAGGGGAGGGACATTGGGTTCTAAAATCTGAGAAGCGAAATTGTATACATTTAAAATTACATTTAAAATTCCTTAAATGACCCAGAAAGTTCAGTATTGTCTACATGGTTCTGTATATACACAATACCATCTTGGAGCCTGTGGAGGCCTCCTGGGAACAGGACTTTTAAAAGGCAAATATGTCTGGAAGGCTGTGGTCCAAGGCCATTTTTGCTGGCTATAAGTAGGTCTCTGGAACCAAAGGGAGCACACAGCTCTTCTTAAAATTGAAGGTGTTTATGCCCAAGGTAAAACCGAACCCTACTTGGATAAAAGATGTGCTTATGTATACAAAGCAAAGAACAACACAATGACTCTTGGTGGCAAACCAAACAAAACCAGAGCAATCTGGGGAAGGTAACTTGGGTCCGTGGAAACAGTAATGTGGTTCGTGCCAAATTCCAAAGCAGCCTTCCTGCTAAGGCCCATTGGACACAAAATCTGTGTGATGTTGTACCCCTCAAAGATTTAAACTAATGAAAAGTAAATAAATAAAAGTGAATATGTGCTCTTGAAAAAAAAATACTGTATTAGTTACTCTAACTCTTAGTCTATGTTCCTCTATAGGTGTCAATCAGCTATTCAAGTTCTTCTTCCATAATGATGATTAACTCATTATAGCCCACTTGCCTGGTCTCCAGAACAACACGATTCCCATTCTCTTGACGGTCAGAAACTTTAAAATTCGTCCACTCCATACATTTTATCAACAGGTAGCCATGCAACATAAGCAACAAGTTACTGCCTGGTAATGAAGTGGCTGAATATGAATGGCCAGGATTTCCTGACCATCATCTTCTCGGGGCCAGATGTCACTTTTTATGGCAGCATCTACTATCCCCTCTATAGCTTCTGTTGCAGGTCCAAGGGGCCTTGGGAGAACCAAAGATTGCGGAGGAAACCAGGGATTCACTGTCTGCTTGAGGGGAAGCTTCAGATGTCACCGTTCAGATGTCATCTTTGTTTATGTATTTCTTCATTCCGCAAACATTTATCGAGCACCTACTATGTGTGGGCATAAGGCAAACGGTGAGGAGACAAAAGCCATGGTATCTGCCCTTGCAGAGCCAGTCAGGGGTGGGGGGTGGGAAGGAGTTGGGGAAGGATACATGTACATACTAATTAAAATATAGTATGAGAAGTTCATTAGCAGAAAAGCAGGAGGTGCTATGTAAGCTCACAGAAGTACCTCAATCAGATCTGGAGGAGGCAGTCATGGAATTATGCCAGCAAAGGAAGGCGAGGGCAGGAGAAAAGAAGGAAGACGGAACCACGTAGAGAATAACCGGTCAGAAAGGAAGGCTGAGGAAAAGACCAATGGCTACTGATGGTTAGGTGGCCACCAGTGATCCTTCCAGGAAGAGGACTTAGTAACATGCCTAGAGATAGAAGCCAAATTGCAAGGGATTCCAGAATAAACCAATACTAAGAAAGTAGAGAAAGCACTGGCGGACTGTTCATTCAAGAGGCTTTTTCGAAAGAAGGCAGTTGAAAGAGTACCCCGAGGAGAAAGCATTATCAAAAACCACGAGCTTAGCAAAGTTTTAATTACATGGCTTTGAGGAAGGAATATTTAAATTCCCATAATTCTCCCTCTAGCCAGCACCAGACACAGGGAAGCTGGGTGCCATCAATCTCTTACAAAAATACATTTGCAAGAATTTACATGGACTCTGACATAAGTTTGAATACTGTAAAAAAAAAAAAAAAAGGATAAACTCAAAACTCCCTTCATGCTCAGCGACAGGTGCTGGTCCAGCAGGTCTGACCTAAAGCAGGCACCTGGGAGGCTCCCAAGACCCAAATTATCCTCTTAGTAGTAAAGGACATACTCTCATTAGAGAGGCGGTTCTTTGGGTTAAACTTTGCCTGATTTTTGTTCTACTGTCAGGTTCTTTTAAAAATACAATCCCTTGGAGGAAAGGCCCGTGATGGCTATCATCTAAGTGTAAGTGATTTCACTGGTTTCTTTGTTCCTTCCCAGCAGAGGTGAAGTCTACAGAACACCCTAGGTAGGAAGCAGAGATGCAGAAATAAACAGTGTGAAGAGGGTTGGGAAGAGAACGAACACAAGCCTGTCCTACTCCCAGTTCTGCCCTGGCCACTAACACCATGCCTGCCTAAGACCAAGAAAAGGCAAAGAAGATTGAATATACCCAGTAGACAACTTGCAAAGCAGAAATGCAAGTTTCAAATGCTTGGGGTTTCTTATCCTCAGTGATGCAAATTTTATAAATGATGCAAAATACTCAAAACTGTTTTGATTTAGATTTCCATCTCTGCTTCTCTAAAGTGATTCAGTCTCCAAAGGCCAGAAACCAATAAATGACTCTCATGAGGATATGATTTCTTTTGAGGTATTTACACTTCGTGGGTGAAAATTATGGTAACCCTTGTATCCCAGAGATAGACAGTATTCTAATCTAGGGTAAAAGCTGAAATCAATTATAAAAACAAAACTATAAAATGCTCACATCTATAAAATCTCGTATCTCTGATAGTGCGCGAAACATAGCAATGATAGGTGAAGTCAGTTAGCTTATAGCCCAAAGCTCATAAACTGGTAGCCTTAGGTCTGAATCCAGCTCATAGGGGAGTTTTCTTTGGCCAGAGAAGTTTTATCTTTCATCTGAACTTCCATGCCTGTAGATGGGACCTGTGCTCTCTAAGTTTGCCACAGGCCTCATGACTCTCGATTGTTTACACAGAGCACTATTTACACATTCACATTACTCATCTGGTTCCTGTAGGCATTTGAGTTTGGAATCACTGATTTATATAGACTAACATTAAAAACAAATTAAAAAATTAAATTAAAAGGCAACCTCTCTCCTAGGTGGAGTTCTAGTGCTAACCGTTTCATAGCAGAGCACTGGTGGGTTATTGAGCAATAGGATCACTAAAAAAAACAATAACCACAGGAGTGTGCAACACCACTGTAATCGGACTCAAAAAAAACAGAAGGCCAAAAACACCAATGAGGCCCACCAGTCCTGGATAAAAGGTAACGATGGCTTTGAAACCACTTTTTAAGAGAAGTACGAGTCACTGTCAGAGCTTGCTTCGTGTGCGCTGCTTCCATAATATCCCGATATCTGCATGTCCCAGAGCACAAGCCTGGCAGCCAACATCCAATTCTGGTTTGGCAGAAGAAACAAGCTCTCTATTCAGTGAGCTCTGGCCATAAATACCCTACCTGTGATATCCAACTAATAACACTACTTGCAGCAATTCACACCCGGTGCTCAGCCAGTCCAGCCACTTGGTGGCTATTTAAGACATTTGTAGCATGCGCTATAGAAACTGTGCCATCCCCTGTCTGTTGGAATGTCTTGACATGGAGGGCTTACGTCCCCACCCATACCCCCACCTCAGTTCCACATGACACTTCCTACCACACCCTGCACAGAACCCAAGAATCAGAAAGCTAATGCTCAAGGAAGGTTTTGATTCCTCAAACTCGTGTCATGAAGGAGAAAATAAGCCCAGCAAGCTGAAACAGCACATCCAAAGGCTCGTCATACGAGTATCTTAACTGGAATGAGAACTAAATCTCCAAGATCTCCGCTGTGGCCTCCGGAGCTCAGGGCTCCTCTCCGGCTGCCAGCCTCCTGGGGCACAGCATGCCCTCAGGCACCGTGGTCCCCTGCGGCCTGGCCCAGGCTTCCTGGATCTGATTCCTGTGACCCACGTGGGCTGCCTAGCTCACTCAGTTCCTCAGGAGGGTTTGGGTCGAAGCCCACAGAGCAAAGGGCTCCTCTGCTCTGGCTGGCCCTTTGTGCATTTATTTCCCTCAGGGATGCGGCAGGGAAGACTGGCTGGTGGGGACAGGCTCTGGAGTTTGGAATCTTATAACCCAGCCATAGATTTCGTCTAAAAGATAACAGGTACCTCCTCTGCCCCAACTGACTTGCCACAAAGTGGCATTTTCTCGACTCCCTGTGCCTTTCACTCTCTCACCAGCCCCCTGAATGTTGCCCTCCCTTCCCCTGCCCTAGACAGCCATCCTCCTGGAGGACTAATCTAGAGAAAATTCAATAAAACTCCATATAACTGATCGCGCTATTTTATTTGTGTGTAGCTTCAAAAGCTTTACATTATCCAGAGCCCATTTATTTCAATTAAAATAGATAAAATAATCAAATACGGTGATTAAGGTCACAGCTATAAAATGTAAGGCTATTCTTTGCAGGAATATATGGCCTTATTATACAGTTTTTAAATAAAAATTATGTTGGACTTCAGTGTTTGATAGAGACATATAATTACCATTAGTTGAAGACCTGTCTATAATTAATTTTCTCTACTTCTTATTCTCATTGTTTAACGCTTACCAGACCACATCTACAGTACCTTAGGGATGCTTTATCGACTTTTGAGAATTTCCCATTGTGATCTGCAGTGCTACTGTGGGTCACAAAATCTGTGCTTTAGCTCTCCCTGATAGCATCTGACAGTTTCAGCGGGGGTTGGTAGTCCCATTCGCACAGCCCCATCGCCTTGCCATAGAGTGACTAGTTTAGGCAACCCAAGCTTGAGCCAATCATCACAGCAATAAACTCGTCATTGAAACATTTGGTAGGCGCTTCTGGAAAAGGTCCCTCCCTCCTCTGACAGAGCCACCAGAAGCCAGTGCTCTTGGTCCTTCTGGATGGTGTGTGGTGGATATGAAGTCTAGAATTGCTGCAGAATTTTACTACCATGAGAGAAGCCAGTTCAGGACAAAGGTCAACCATAGAAGGAAGATTGGAAAGAAAATGGGTTCTCAACATCATTGAACTGCTAAATCAAACTTTGTTCCAGTTATGTGAGCCAATAAAAAATTTTCTTTTGTATGAACCAATCTAACCTAAGGTTTCTCTGTCTTGTAGAGTAAAAGCCGCAAGTGATGGAATATCCTGGGCCTCTGAGAAGGAGCAGTGCCTGAAAATTCCTAATTCCTGGCTGGCTTTACCACATTCCCAACACCTAAAGGACTGTGGGTGAAGCAGCCCAAGGAAGCACAGATGACCAAGCCCTCTGCCCCATCTCTTCAAGCCTGCTGTCCACCAAAGGCCAGAGGTTAGCCTGGAAGCCCCCTGGAAGCCCCCTCTCCAGCAGGGCAAGTCTGGCCCGTCTGATGACAGTGACAGCAGAGAGCAGAGTCCCCAGGCTGGGGAAGAGTGGGTGGTGCTGAGAAGCCCCTGTGGCACAGACAGGGTGGGGGCCTGGGAGGAGGACCCATCTCTCAGTGTCCTCCTCCACTCACGCCTTGGTGCCGGCGCACCTCCCTGACGGGGCTCCCTGATGGGCCCCATGTGGGAATATCCTGTCATAATGAGGGTGGCTGCCTCCCCGACGGGGGCAGAAAGGGCAAGTCTTGTAGGGTGGGATGAAAGGGCAAGTCTTGTAGGGTGGGACAAGGCGCAGGAAGCTGTGTTTGTATCCAAGCTCCAGGAGCGAGGTCAGGTCTGCCTCAGAATTTCTCCCAAGAGTTGAAGATGTGGTGAGGAGCTCAGCAGCCCTTGCGGTGAAGGGTAGAAACTCAAGAGTTAGCAGGAGAAAGGGCAAGTCAGCCAAGGAGAGCACGAGTCTAAGAAGATCAGGCCAGATTTTTGCCTTGGAATGTGTTCAAAGTCCACTCGGGGCTCAACACACAGCACACTGCATTTCTGCACTTCCACGTGGCGGCCTTGCAGCTGAAACACTGAATCCCAAGAAAATGACTTTCTGGAAGCTGGGGAAATCAGCTGGGGTTTGAATTAGGCTCTCCTCGGTGGCACCTTTAATTGAGCGCTCTCGCGCTGGGCCTCCCACGTGCAGCAAGCACGCGTGATGCGCCCGCTCAGACGGGACACCGGAACTGGAGCGATGGCTCCTGTCAAGCTTTCTTATGGCCTGCCGCTCGTGGTGGCCCCCACATTAATTCCTGTATTTCTGCATGTGCTCTGCTGTCCTATTGGTCCTGAGTTTCGATAATGCGATCTCCTCCAGCAAGTACTGATTTTTAGCTTTTCCCCAAAACCAGCTCAGAGAGCTCCCCCAGGAGCAACATTCTCCTAAAAATAGAAACCAAAAGACCACAGAAGTCTGTGCCCTCAGGCTCTGGTGACAGGCAGAGAACTTTACTGAAAAAAGAATTGATTCCAAAAAATACAAATCAATGCTAACCCGTATAGTCCAAGCTGATGGGATTTCAGAGCTCATTTTTATAGACAGTATATAAAGATGAACATAGAAATCACCTTCGTTAGCAAAAAAAAAAAAGTGCTATACCAACAAATATAAATGCAAGATATGATGACGATGTAAATCTCGCACTATCTGTAACGGGAGCTCTGCTTTAAGAGGAAGGAAAGAGTGAGGCAAGAGAGAGTTCAGGATGAGTTCCCCTCACAAGTTGCAAATGCTTCGAGTCGCTTTGTCCACTGGATATAGGCCATGAGATGATTAAACAAGAGGAGACGACACAAGTGACGGCACAAAGTCATTTTTTCTTTACTTGGCACCGGTCTGACCTTCATCATAAAGTGGAATCAGAGGATTTGGCCTGTGTCCAGAGGACACCGGTCATAAGATCTAAAGGAGATGGAAGGCAAAAAGAAAAAAAAGATTTGAGCTGGTTCAAAGTGAAGCAAGAAGACAGAGTATTGGCCAAAAATTGTCCAGGTTTGGTGACAAGTTTGTACTCTCTCCTCAACTGGTAATCCTGTTTTCAAACTCATTTTAAATAACATTTAATACTCTCTTACTAACCAGCATGGTGAGGGTATGATACTGAGAATTGTGATCAAATACCTTAGGACTGCAGAAATTTTATCTTATGTTAATTATGTCCAAATAGCTTAAAAACGAATGCAGACAGGGAACAGGAGAGGCTTTAGGAGACTGTAGGTTCTCACACTTAACAGCTGATGAACAGAGGAAGAGTGGGAAAACCCAGAGGATTGATCTCCATACCAAAACGAAGGAAGGCAACATTCAGCAGTGTTCCTCTGAGATAAGAGGCCTGATCCTTTCTGTGCTTGTCACGGGGCCTCTATAGGCCGGTAGGGGAACAGGTAGGGTGAGCGGCGCTGAAACATGGCTGCCGGAAGAGCCCACGGCATGTTGCTTCCTCTCAGACCACCACACTTGGAGGTCTGTGCCTGCGTGTGGTCACGCATCCCACCGGGCAGGCAGGGTGGCAGGGAGAGTGCTGGAGCCAGGACACAGGTTTCCATTCCAGCTGTAGCACTATAAAGCTGGCTGACCACGGACACCTGCCTTAATTTCCTTGGCCTAAGTTTCATTGTAAAACGAGAAGATCTGACTAGATCAAATCACTTCTTATCCCACGCCCAGTACAAGGCAAATTCATTCCAATTGTCCACAAGGCCCCCACAGTCTGGTCCCTCCCTACCTCTCTGACTCCTCTGTCTTCTCCCTCCCATCAGCCTCCTTGATGTTTCTGGAACATACCGGGCCCATTCCCCACCTCAGGGCCTGTGCAGCTGCTTGCCCTCTGTCTGGAATATTCTGCAGAGTATCCACATCTGGCTTCCTCACACCTCTCAGGTGAGTCTAATATCACATTTTCAGTGAGAATTTACTCACAATTGCAACCACCATTACTGACACTGCACCAAACAATCCCAATATCCCTCTTCAGCTTAAAATTGTTTCTTTCTATAGGTTGGTGCAAAAGTAATTTCAGTTTTACCATTGTTGACATTTGCCTTTTGATATTGGAATACATTCTTAAATAAATGTGGTTATGTTATACATCATTTTAATGTGCATTTCTCTTTTTTTGCTAATGACTTATTACTTCCTATTTATTTTATATTTATTTGAGACTATGGAAATGATGTTAGACAAAAAGCAAATTTGAGCAATTTTCTTATTCGAGTTCAAAATGGGTCATAAAGCAGCAGAGACAACTCGCAACGTCAACAATGCATTTGGCCCAGGAACTGCTAACAAACATACAGTGCAGTGGTGGTTCAAGAAGTTTTGCAAAGGAGACGAGAGCCTTGAAGACAAAGAAGCGCAGTGGCCGGCCATCGGAAGTTGACAATGACCAATTGAGAGCAATCATCGAAGCTGATCCTCTTACAACTACCCGAGAAGTTGCCAAAGAACTCAATGTCGACCATTCTACGGTCGTTTGGCATTTGAAGCAAATTGGAAAGGTGAAAAAGCTCAATAAGTGAGTGCCTGTCATTTTGAAGTGTCGTCCTCTCCTCTTGTACACAAAAACATTGAACCATTTCTTGATCAGATTGTGACGTGCAAAGAAAAGTGGACGGTATATGACAACTGGTGATGACCAGCTCAGTGGTTGGACCAAGAAGAAGCTCCAAAGCACTTCCCAAAGCCAAACTTACACCAGAAAAAGGTCATGGCCGCTGTTCGGTGGTCTGCTGCCAGTCTGATCCACTACAGCTTTCTGAATCCCAGCATTCCAACCGAGAAGTGTGCTTAGCGAATCGAGATGCACTGAAAACTGCAACGCGTGCAGCCACAGTGGTCAACAGAAAGGGCCCGATTCTTCTCCACGACAGCGCTTGACCACAGGTGGCACAACCAATGCTTCAGAAGTTGAATAAATTGGGCTACAAAGTTTTGTCTCATCCGCCATATTCCCCTGACCTCTCGCCAATCAACTATCACTTCTTTGAGCATCTCCACACCTTTCTGCAGGGAAAATGTTTCCACAACCAGCAGGATGCACAAAAAGCTTTCCAAGAGTTCATCAAATCCCGAAGCATGGATTTTTACGCTACAGGAATAAACAAACTTACTGCTCGTTGTCAAAAATGTGTTGATTGTAATGGTTCCTATTTTGATCAATAAAGATGTGTTTGAGCCTAGTTATAACGATTTAAAATTCACAGTCGGAAACCACAATTACTTTTGCACCAACCTAACACTATTTATTCATTGCTTGTCAGCTTTCCAAGAGCAGGGATTTCTACCTGCTTTGTTTACTGCTGTATCCTCAGTCCCTGGAAGAATCCCTGAGACATTACAGCAATTCAGTGAGTACCTGCAGAATGGCTATGTGCAAGGATGAGTGGCAGGGAGGGCAGACCTTGCAGTGTCTGAGGTCTGAGGTCTGTGGGCTGTGGTGCCTCTGGTCAGAGGGCTCTCTCTGCCACCAGGATGGACTCTCTAACCTCATGAGAAACAAGCCAAGCCAAGTGAATCATAAAGGGCCCAGGGCCGTGTGTGGTATGCTTTCACTCTGCTGTAGAACTTTCTCAAGTGCTGCTTCCTGCACACTCCTGAGCGGACGGCCATGTACACCCTGCACTCTCAGCAAACAGTGAATACTGTGGCGTCCAAACATCTATGAGAAATTCTTCATGTTGGCATTCAGCTCCGCATTTCTAGAGTCTAAATTAATATAATTTGGGGGGAGCATAGTTACATCCATCTCCTCTCTCTAATTTGTCATTTAAAATCCCTGGGGAAAAGAGAAATAAGTTTCCCTACTGCCAAGATACCGCACTATCATGTATCCTGAAGTGCACTCCCGCGCGCATTTCAGCCAGTTCCACTAGATGGCAACATGGTCAGGATATGCTGGTATCTGAGAGCGGAATTCACCAGGAACACAGAGCAGAGAAGCCCAAAGGCCACTAGACCACTCTGGTTCTCTGCTTGGCCTCACCCCCAGCCTCACCTTCACTTCTAGCCTGGCTATTTTCAATCTGCTCTCAAACGGTTCATGCTTACTACCCATGAACGCATAGGACTTAATCACTCCAGCCTTGGAAGCTTTACATATACTTCTTTCTGCCAAAGTATGTTGTTTACTCTCCCTTTGGAACTCTACCCAAAACTCACTTCTTCCACAAAACTTTCCCAAGCAAACCTGGCTCTGATTCCAACTGTATGTACGCCATGATATACAGTCACAGAAACATAACCGATTTTATATACTGGATTGAGTGTGTGTGTGTGTGTGTGTGTGTGTGTGTGTGTGTGTGTATACAGAGAAAGATAGAATCACATGTACAGCTTTGGGCATCCAGTAGACAAATGTGCATTTAATATAAATGATGTACAGGTAAGCACATTTTATACAAGAGAAGTCGTGACTCTCTGAAATAGTATTCATTGGCTGCCAAGGGTCCAATTAATAGGCCAAGAGACTAGATATACCAACACCCAACTATGTCTTCCAATTTCTAGTTTTTTCCTAGCATTCAATTTAAGCTCCACAAAGTCTTTTGAGCATAAAAATTTTAGACAAACTTAAGCAAATATTATGAATCAACCTGGACAAAAGTATGTACGATGTAACTTTAAAGGCTACTTAAAATGCTCTCTTTATTTCAATCCTTGATAACTTTTTAATTTGTCTTAAAAATAAAATTAAGTCAGGCCGGGCGGGGTGGCTCACGCCTGTAATCCTAGCACTCTGGGAGGCCGAGGTGGGCGGATTGTTTGACCTCAGGAGTTAGAAACCAGCCTGAGCAAGAGTGAGACCCCGTCTCTATGAAAAATAGAAAGAAATTAATCAGATAACTAAAAATACATAGAAAAAATTAGCCAGGCATGGTGGTGCATGCCTGTAGTCCCAGCTACTTGGGAGGCTGAGGCAGAAGAATTGCTTGAGCCCAGGAGTTTGAGGTTGCTGTGAGCTAGGATGATGCCACAACACTCTAGCCCGGGCAACACAGTAAGACTCTGTCTCAAAAAAAATAATAATAATAAAATAAAATTAAGTCTACTTGTAGAAGCAGTAAGTATGGCTAAAACCAAGCCCAAGAGATTATTCTAAAAGTACAAAAGGCTTTATATACAAGGTAAAATTGCTTTTTGGCTGGTAAAGAAAATGGCAACAGTAACATTCTGACAATTTCCCAATGGGAGAACAGAAATAAATACTTATGTGTTTACTGGTCATCCCATGGTGCTACTGTCACTACAGACCACTGGGAACCAGAGGTGTCCTACAGTTAATAAGTGCATGGAAAATGTAAAAAAGAAATTTTGGTTAAAAAAGCTATCCAGTCTTTTTAGAGCCCCATTTCTGAAACATTTGAATCCTTCACTTGTTTACAAATGAAACATGCAAACTTCAGATGCCATTTTTTCCACTCACAATACTCATAGCTCCCTTGGCTCAACACTGGCTCCCCACACCCAGAGCCACAGCGAAAGAAAAGCAGTGATTTGTCGAACACAACCACTCTAAAGCCACAGCCAGGTATTATTCTCCTGTAGACAGCAACACCATGTTACTTAGTCACCTGAATATTCTGCCAGATTCCAACAAAGATATTACATCCAAAACATTCTGAAGGCAGTTTTAACTCACCAAGTTTTAGCATTTTCTTCCCGTACTCAGTCAGAAGGACAGTTTCACAGAGTCTTGGTTGAGTCATACAGCCTTGAGGAACATATGCAGCCACCCTGTTGATATGTTCACTATGGCACCTGTATCACCTTCAGGAGACTCAGTCCTGCCCAAGAGTAATTTAAAATAATTTATACCATCCTTTTGAAAAATCCACCACAAGCTTACCAAACAAATGCACAGAAGGCACTGGTCAACAACAGTCACTTTAAAAGTTGTCTTGCTTGTTATTCTGGGAGCCAGGTTTCGTCACTTGTAGAGGAATACATTATGTAGCCTTTAATTGTGAGTCCAGAGAGGTCTCCACATCCACAGCAGGGACAGACTGGTTGCTGCCTGCACTTGCTACCCATAAACTATGACTATGTAAAAACACAGGATTACCTGTGATAGGCAAACAGGAGATATTTTCAAAATCAAGCAGAAACAGGAAGTCTAACGTCTCAACATGCTAGACAAAAGCAGATACTTTTTCAAAAATGTTAAAAAGGGAGTGGCCCCATTCACAGGTGCCTGAAAGAAAAAAAAACACAACACCTCATTCCTACCTGGCCAGTATAAACATGAATGTCTGTTAATAATAAGTATTACTTAGAGGTGTTCTTGTTCTCAGGAAAACTAGAGAACACGGTTTGGACAACACTGCTACTTAAAATCATTAGCCTTTTGCTTTTGAACAGAATATAAGGTTTTTATAAAGAATGTAAGTGTGAGTACATCCAGCACACACAATACACATAGGTATACAATACACACAGGCATACAATACACATATGAATATATATTTAATGCAATCTATTTGTCTCTTTAGGAGCTTATTTATTGGCCTGGGCATTTGGTGGTAACTGCCACCCACAAATCTTTCCCTTACCACCTCCAACAAGTAAGATTTTGCCAGTCCACTTCAAGCACACCACTTCTGTGACCTTTTCCTAAATGACCACAGTTAAGTATGTATAATCTCAGCCTCTTCCTTAACCCCAAGGCACCTCACTTGAACTTTCTTCGTAACACTTTCTCACTATCGTCCTTATATTATAAGGACTTGTATATCTATCTTACTCTCCACTTCATGGTAAGCTTCTTGATTTTATTTTTATGCTGTGTAGCAATAATACCCTGCCTTGAGCCTACCAGGCACCCAGCAAAAAAGATACCAAGTGCAATGTAACAGGCAAGTTCTCTGAAGTTTGCTAGGCCTGGTTCAAATTCTGTTTACACCACTTTTCTGGTTTTGTAGACTTGCAAGTTATTTAACCTCCCTGAGCAATTCTGCACTTCTGTAAAATGAGAATAACATCATCAACGTCATTGAATTGCTATCAAGATTTAAAGAGAACCATGGGAAGCAAATAACTTACTGCCTGATATACAGCAAGTTCTCAAGCAGTAATGAACATTACTATTGTCCTGAACTAAAATCAATTACCTACTACTAACTTGGGGAGGATGATGAAAGAGATACCAAATCAACATCAATTTACAAACATATCTATACATTTCTTTAGCCTACATTATCATGTGACTAACTCATAGAGGTGTGAAGTTTGTACCTTTCATGCTATCTTCCCAAATTCTAACTGGCCCTTAATACTACAAAAACTTCTTCAGGGACTAAGGGTCAAAGAAGATGTCAAAAGAAAATTCTTCCTTGGAGTACAGGATTCGAAATCACAAGGACTTCCCAAGCCTTGATGCATTGGTAATTCCAAGCATAAGTTACAAAGAGCAGAAATGTTACAGCTTAACAGAGGAACAGGCCTCTCACATTTCCCTAAAACGTGGCCTCAGTGGTGGCTGCATGGCCAGCTAGGTGGCCACCGGGAAAGACTCTGTCCACTCCTTCTGCGGGAGGATGGGCAGCGCAGTGAATGTGCGGGAAGACAAGGCTGGAGGAGGAATCCTGTAGCCCCAAGTGAAAGCAACTGCCGCCCTGGCCACAGAGCCCCCACCACGTGCCAGGCCCAGTAGGCGAGGCTCCTGCAGGGTCCCGACACCGGCCAGGGCAGAGGAGGCTGTGTATAACAGCGTCAGGTATCAAATGGACACCTCCACACCCAGCAGGACATTCCTGATTTTGAACAGAGTTCTCCAACAATGGGAGAACAAAAAGCAAAGCACCTGGATGGCATTTCCTTAAGACACTCCAGTTCTCTCGCTTAAGACCAGAACGCCCAGGTCATCCACACTCAGATCTATTCAGAGTTTGCCATTTAGAGCACTCCTAGCAGTTGGCATAATCTGCTCATCAGAGCAGATTCATTTGGGAAAAAAGAAGAGTCACAGACAGAGACTAAAGAACAAGGAGATTCTCAAGTAACTATTTTTGGAGTGGTAAAACCTCACAGAATAGCCTTATGTAAAAAAAATAGCTAACTCTCTTCAGTTGCCTTTGTAGGTATGAATAGGCTCAGCGCTTCCCTGCTTCCCTAGGACTTGTGAGTTAGACACTGGGCAGATTCAAGGATCAACAACCGTGACGGTCGCCAGCGCAGACGCATCGCCCATGCTCTGAGGCATTGAGGGGAGAGCAGGCAGCCAGGACTTCCAGCCCTAGAAACCCTGCATGGTGGCCTAGTAGTGGAGAAATCTGTCCAGACCTGGCTTTGTTAAGGCGATTTGCACTCAGGAAGGCAGCTGGCTCTCAGTCCTTTATCTCGGTGAGCACAGCCCTGCAGCGGAAGCACGGGCCACTCAGCACTGCCAATCATCGAGGCACTCCGGTGTGTCACAGTGATACTAAAACGCTGTCATTAGGGGTCTGGGGCCATCTTATCTGGTATTTCTTCTCCATCTCTACAACCACATGAGGGTGGCCGTGAGAAAACCAGATCCTCCTTCCCTGTGTGTGTGCACTGCACGTTATCTAGGCATCTCAGAGTGAGGCACTATCGCTGAAACTATTTCACTCTCCCCACACCCAGGGAAAGCGCGTGGCCATCCCAGTTTCCAGTGAGAGTGGCAGAGCAAGAGAGGTAAGCAGCACATTCAACAGGGCCCTGTGCAATGGGGCAGGGCTGAGAAGAGAGGCCAGGAGGCCGAACCCCTACCCTCCCAGAACAAGCTCCAGACACACACTCTCTCCCTGGCCTAGTTTCACCAACTACTTACTACGTGCACCAAGAAAAATATTTCCTTTACAGCCACCCACATCCTCACCAGCCGCACATTCAACAAAAACATCACATGCATTATGAGATTTGTGCCTGCATGAAAAAGATACTTCATTTGTTTATTTCATCTAATTCTAGACCCTCAGACAAAACTGGAAACATCTACAAAACACCTTGCCCTTTATGCTTTGGCATTCCCAAGACGTCCCCTAATCCCTACTGCACAATACCATGACTGCCAAGATCAATTTCATTTTCTTTCTGTGCAACCCTCCTCTCCTCCCAGCAGTCCTCTCTGGGCTCTGCTCTTCTGCCTGGGTCCCACCCACACCAACTCTTTCAATGGTCTCCCTAAAACCAGGCCCCAACCAGAGCTCCCTTCTCTCTGCCCCTCTTCTCTTCTTCAAGGAGAAAGGAGTCAGGGCTAAAACAGGGAGGAAGGCAGGCTGAGAGGGAATTATTCCAGGAGACTCAGTGCCTGAGATTGGCAACATGCTTGGAAGTGTTTTCCAGATGCTCTAACAGAGTGGACAGTCAGGCTGCCCCTCTCACCTATGGGGGGGCTTGGTCGGCACAGGAGTCCACGGTCCATATCTAGACAGGGCTGGGGAGGCCCCACTGCTAAGCACCTGCTAGATGCCCACAGTGTGCATGATACTCTCCCTATGTGTCATTTGTCCTCACCAAAACCCTGAGATGTGGGCATCATTATCCCCAGGTCATGGGTGAGGAAACTGAGCTTCAAAAGTTAACATACCTGTTCAGTAGAATACTGGGACATGAATCTAGGTATACCTCACTCCAAATATGTTGGTTTTTTTCTCTTCATATAGTATCATATCACAAATGTGTCCACGATTCACCACACAGAAAATACAAAGAGCAGACTGTAGGAAAAATAGAAGAACACCAGGCAACCCACCTGCCAAGGCCAGGTACGGTGGTAAGTTAAGCCGTGCA
The DNA here is from genome assembly GCA_004363605.1 of Indri indri. Taxonomy (NCBI): domain Eukaryota; kingdom Metazoa; phylum Chordata; class Mammalia; order Primates; family Indriidae; genus Indri; species Indri indri. The sequence continues at coordinate 52,116 of RJWJ010007446.1, forward strand.
AACAGGTGCTGCTGGGGGCCAGCGCTGGGGTGGAGATGTCTCAGGTCTGTCATCAGGGCAGCTGCTGTTCACAGCCTCCCACCAGACAGGCCGCACAAAATGCAAGTATGGGAAAGTGGGTGGCCTTTCCATCATGTAGCATGTGTTTTAAGTATAAATTTTATAAAAGTGTTATTCTTAGAAGCAAGAAAAAGAGATTGTGTCTAGCTGGTCTCTTAGAGTCACACATCTTCAGTGTTGGCGAGACCTCTGATCCCTTCCAACCTCAGCAGCCCAAGGAGGCCGTGAAAGGCACACCCAAAACCCCACCGCTAGCGTAAGCAGCACAGCTGCGGTGCTCACTGGGTCTTAGGCTTCCAGAATGAACATCTAGGCCCTTCTTCCTATGATTCATGCTCAAATCTCTCTTCACGTTTGCACCACCAATGAAAACACTAAATCAGCATTTAGAAAGCAAAGAAACCCCGAGTCCTGGCTGCAATAAATACGCTGGCACTTGAATGTGGTTTATTCTCTGCTGAACTGAACATAAACAGAGGCCTGACATTTTATAGCATTCTTCCATCAGAAAAACTCATGTAAAACTGAACATGATCCCTAGTAATAAAATACTAAACTAATTAAACTCTCATTTTGCCAAGAAATCTATCCAACTGTAGAGTGAATTTCTCTATAAATTTCTAGAATTTCTGGTTAATGACGCAACATCTGATACTTCCCAAGCTGAATTCCTCATCCTCCATTGCCAACCTGTTGTTTTTCTCTCTGTTTCCACCTCTCCAGCTCCCATCACCACCTTGTCACTCAGCCATCACTATCCTCCCGGGGTTTGGGTGGTCACTCATTCACCAAGTTCTGCAGTCTTCTCATCTGGGCTCTCCCATTCTCATTTCCACTTGGATTCTGTCAAACCCTTTGCTTTTACAGTGATAGAAAAGACAACATTCCAGAGAATGCCAGCAAAGCAGGTCTATTCTCCATTCCCTCTCCAGAGGACAGAGAGCTTTGTCATTACGTAGTTTTACCCACGTAGTTATTTTCAAACCTAAATTAAAAAATAATAATAATTTTCATTAACTTTTCAATTTAGAGAGCAATCAGAAATTACAACGTGTCCTTTGAATCCCACCCGCCCCCCGAAAAGCACACGTCATTTTTGAATGTTTGCAGGGGAAGGATGACGTGTTGCCGGTTCTGGGCCTTATCCCATCTGTCCCCTGGGCCCACGTGTGTGTGCACTCCACGGTCAACACGTCCTCCGCCCCATCCTCCTCGGTCTAACGACATGAACAAATTTACCCAACGACAGGGCTGACGGCAAACAGGCGCCTTCCCGGTGCGGACTGAAGCAGGCATGTCCAACAGACGATGTCTCACCCCCTGGAAAGGGGTCAGAGCCATTTTCCCTTTCCAGTAATGCCGTCCTACTCTGGCAGAGGAGGAAGGGGCCACGGGAGCCCCAAGCCTGTGGGGCTTACGCCCTTACAGCTGTCCTGTGGCATACATTTCTGTCTCCCTGCCTCTATCTTCTTGTCACCGAAGGCCCTTCAGGACGAAGGAGGACACATGGGCTAGTTCAATCTGGAAAACGCTCACTAATTCAGTAACGCGGTGGCCAAAACTAAATTCATAAGCTTCCTCATCCCTAAACAGCTTCTATTCTGGGCCTTCCCATCAGTCATGCGGACCGAAGCCTCAGTGCCATCGCGGGCCCCACTCCCTCCCCTCCCCACCTCCAAAGTGCCCCTTCCGCCTTCCCCTCATGCCAGCCCATCCTCCCAACCTCCTCCAGCCTCAGCCTCTGGCCCGAACTTCCTGCTCCTCTCACCGAGGTGCCCTCGTGGTACCTCTTCTCAAAGCACAGCTCCACCTATCACCGGAACATCACCATCTGTGCCTAGAACTGAGTTTAAAAAGTGCTTCCACATCCTTGCTAACCATGAGCTCTCTCATGAGGAATGCGTGATGCTTCCCTGCTGCTCACGGACACGAAGGTCAGCACAGGGTTTAGGGCGGTCCCAGTGCTGCCCCGCTGCGCTTACCACTGTTCTGCCTCTGGGCCTCTGCTCACCCACTTTCCTCACCCTGGGATCCTTTCCACCATCATCAGCTGCAAAACGCTGCAGCTCAGATGAAGGGGACATTTCATGACACCGTAGCAAGTCTCCAGCTCCCACTCCTGCCTCTCCCCGTACCACCTGGACACTTTCTTACAGCCTTTACCACATTTTGCTCCAAGGGATAGCCATTGCTATACACAGCTCATCGGCTCTACGACACCGCATGTTCCTAGACTACAGGGAGATTTCTTCATTCATTCAACAAAACCGCCTGCATTTACCCACTACCTACCGAATGCTGGGGACACAGTGGGGAATGAAACACAACAGGTCGCCTGTCCTAGAAAACTGATATTCAGGACAGATTGTGAGAGGTACTAGGACTAAACAGGGGGTTCTGATGGAGACCACTCTGGCAGAAGTGGCATCGCAGGTGTCTGCCAACAGCCAGAGGAGCAGTGGTCTGGGCAGCAGAAAGAGCAAGTGCTGCGGCCTGAGACGGGGCAAGCTTGGCACGCTTCAGGGGAGGGAGGGGCCGGGGTGGTAGAGTTGGACGCAAGGGGAGAAGGGTGTGCGAAGCAGCTGGGAGTTAGGCAAAGGCCAGAATACACAGGGCGTATAGGACACGGTAAAAAGTTTATACTATATGGTGGGAATGTAAAACAGGATAAATGTCTGGAAGGCAAAGTGGCAATAAAGATAAAAAACTTTAAAACTCAGGCCAGGTGCAAGTGCTCACGCCTGTAATCCTAGCACTTTGGGAGGCTGAGGTGGGAGGATCACTTGAGGTCAGGAGTTTAAGACTAGCCTGAGCAACATAGCGAGACCCTGTCTCTATAAAAAATAACAATAAAAAAAAATTAGCTGGGCATGGTGGTGCACGCTTGTAGTCCCAGCTACTCGGGAGGCTGAGGCAGGAGGATCGGTCGAGCCCCAGGAGTTTGAGGTTGCAGTGAGCTGTGGTCATGCCACTGCCCTAATGTCTGGGAAACAGAGTGAGATTTTGTCTCCAAAAAAAAACCTCAAAACTCCACAGGTCCTTAGAACTACTTCCAGGAATACATCCAGTGAAACAGAGACAAGTATAAACAGCCACAGTTCAAGAAAGTTGGTGGGGTTATGACGATGGTGAAAACTGAAAAGAGCCCAACTCTCCATATGGGGACTAGTTAAGTGAATTATGGCACATCCATATGATGGCACCTAATGTAGTCTCTAAAAATGATCTTGCAGAGTAACTAATAACATGGGAACTCTTCACAAAGGCTACAATATACAAAAGTAAAGAAATTAAGCCCATGTATTTTTGTAGAGAAAACTATACATACAAAAACTAGACATACAGAAAAAAGTCTGGAGTGATATTAACAATATGTTTTTCTGAGTAGTGAAAATAAGGAGAGTGCCCTTTTTTGTTGTTGTTAAATTGTAGTTGATATATACTACACAAACATGATATTTACGTAATAAGGAAAAAAGATTTCAAAAAACCTATGAGTTGCAAGAAGGTATAGCAGGAATGATATCCTATGATACCATCAAAATAAATAGAGGTTGCTAATCAGGAGATGGCCAGGGCAGTCCTGTCTTTCCAGGAAATCTTCAAAGCAAAAGAGAAAAATCAAACGATAAAAACTCCCTAGGTAGGACTCAGGGCAGGAAGTGTGTCATTCCTCCCTCGCTTATCCCTCTGACTCAGCCTGACTCTCAGCCCCTCCGATCCAGGTATGAAGGTAGAGATAGGGCAGAGACGCTGACACCTCACCCAGGAGCTCCGAGCCCTGAGGGGGAAGCTTGAAATGTCAAACCTGAACTTCTAAGGAAAAAAAACCTTCCCTGTTCTTTCTTAGATTCATTAGAACCAAGACTAACCATCTCATCTATCTTGTTACATGTTAAACATGATTCAGTTCTTGTCTATTTCTTTTAAGTAAGATTTACTACACAAGACCCAAACCCTCTGTTGTTCCAAGCCTTCTTCCCAAACAGGTTTGAGAGTTTAACAAACAGCCCAGACAAGTCACAGCAAGTTTCAGGTATTCCAATCCTGGTTCACACAAGCCCAGGTGGAAGACGTTTACTGCAGAAGCCCATGCAGCCAAGCTGCCCCCTTCCCCGCAATGGGGAACAAAGGCGATTTGGTTCCTGTGTCTCCACTTGGCAGTCTCCTCCGCTCAGTACTCAACGCCATTTAAAGAGCACAGATTGAAAATGATTTGCTAACAGAATCCCATTCTGTTTTCAATAACCCTCTGGAAACTACAGAGTGGAGGGAGACATAGACACAGGACTGTAGATCAAAACAGAAAGTTTTGACTCTGGAAGCCTTTAAATGTTTAAGGCAAATTAAATTAGAATTTGAGGACACAATTATGATCCAGGGCCACTGCCTTCCCACATTAATTCAACAAATATTTACTGAGGCCTTAGTGTGCCCTAAACAAGGAGGCAGGAGGAGGTTTGTGTAAGTAGCGGGTGGAGGGGAGGTGGGGCTGGGTCGAGGGAGGCAGATACTTGCAAGAAACTCCAGGAAGTACAGTCAGTTTGGGAACAGGTTACTAAGGATCTTATAAACCCTGTTTAAAAAGTTTAAACTTTATCTAGCCTGGGCAATAGCAAGATCCCGTCTCTACAAAAAATAGAAAAATCAGCCAGGTGTGGTGATGCACACCTGTAGTCCCAGCTACTCGGGAGGCTGAGGCAGGAGGATCACTTGAGCCCAGGAGTTTGAGGCTGCAGTGAGCTATGATGACACCACTGCACTCTAGCCAGGGTGACAGAGGAGATCCTGTCTCAAAAAAAAAAGCCAAGAAAAGAAAAAGAAAAAAAAAAAGTTTGAACTTTATCAAAACTCCAATAAAGCGTCTTAAGCAGAGGATGACACAATCAGAGATAAATTCAGCAGTACATACTGGCTACAGTGAGCATGGTCTCTCAGAGTCTGGAAAGGGGCCAAGGGCCACAAAAGTGACAAAACACGTAGATTCTGAGACAGGCCTCGAGAAGTAGCACTTCGTTATTCAGTCACAAGTATTTATTGGTTATTTACTGCATGTGAACACTGTTCATGGTGCTGGGGATAGAGCAGTGACAAAAGTTCTAGTGAAGCAGCCAGAAAAACAGGATGTCAAGCAGAGATAAATACCGTGGGGGAAATAACGCAGAAGCAAGGGGCAGAGAGTGATTAGGAAAGGGCAGCATTTCGGATGGGCTTTCTCCTGGGGTGACAGAAACCTGAGAAAAATCAGGGCAAGAGCCAAGGAACAATCCAGGGGAAGGGAGTTCCAGGCCGAGGGAAGGGCGGGTGCAAAGGCTGTGAGGTGGGGGCAAGCTTGGCGAGTTTGAGGAGCAGCAAGGTGGTC